>JANHFL010002366.1:0-11325 GCA_032468155.1 Oxyrhabdium leporinum
AAGAAGAAGAAGAAGAAGAAGAAGAAGAAGAAGAAGAAGAAGAAGAAGAAGAAGAAGAAGAAGAAGAAGAAAAATTGAACTATTTGACCAGATATAAACTATTTGTTTGATATTTCTGTTAACTCTGAATGGACCTTTTGTTGAACTAGGATTGGGGAAAAAAAGATTTCTGTACTGCATTTAGAGAAAAATTGAGCTGTGGGGGAAGAATATTTTTATTTGTAAATAGATTAATAAATAATTGCTATATTAATATTAATATTAATTTATTAATCTATATTAATTTATGCTTGGCGTGATGGAGGTTTTATTATTGACTTTGTTGCCTTTTTTTCAATTTTTTTCTTTTTCTTTTCTTTTTCTCTTTCTGCACCTTCTGAATTTTTTTCTTCTAGTTTGGTTTGTATTAGTTTTTAATATGTGCATTAAAAGCTTTCTTCTTAGGTACCCTGGAAGATTATTAAATCTTTAATTAGTAAATATTTAACCCTAATTCCTTCCTTAATCAGGTTTGGTGATTCTCAAGCATTGCTATGGGAACTGTATAGGTAATCTTGTGATGCCATATAATTGCACCTCTTACCAACAAAAATTCTGTCAATCCCTATTGTCATCATTAAGTGACAATTGCGGATGGTTAAGGGAGGACTTACGTGATTGCTACTTGTGACTTTCTGCCAGCTTCCAAAGGAGGGCAGATGGGATGCTTACTCCTAGCATGAGTGTGCTCAGACAGACACCTACCCAGATTCCACATTCACTCTGTTACCCAGAAACTCTTTGGGAGAAAAAGCAACACAAGCAGCTTACTGAAGTGACTTGCAAGCTCCTGCTGGCTTCCCCATTGACTTTGCTCATAGGAAGCTGGAAGAGAAGGTCACAAATGATGACCATATGATTATGAGTTGCTGCAACTATCAAGACTGTAATCCAGTTGCTAAGCATCTAAGTTGCAATTACATGACCATGGGATGCTGCAACAGCTGTAATTTGAGGAGCTCATAACCTAAGGACTTCCTGGAAGCATTTGATGAGCTTTATAGAAGGGTACATTAATTAAATACTTGCTCCGGTTTCAAGCTGCCATACCCAAGTAAAAATCTAGCTATTACTTTCAGATTCCTGTCTGTCCTAATGTGCAATTTATAAATCAACTCTTGTAGCTTCTTAGATTCCAAGGAAATAGGGGAATTCAGAATGAAAAGTTAGTCAACAGTTTCTTTGAAACAGATTTCTAGTTCCTTTAACAGCTCCCAGTGTTGCCTGACCAAGAATTTGGGCTCTTTTAGAGAGAAATGTTTATCAAACCTGAGCAGGACTCTATTAATAGGGTTTTTAATGAGGGTAAGCAATTTTTTATTTATTTTAAATGAATGGGGTTTTGTAGATTTTATTGGGATAAAGGGAAATGAAGGATAGTTTTGTGTGAGGTATTTTTGGGCTGTAAATTGGTTGGAGTCTTAGTATCTTGGGTGATATATAAATGTAAACAAACAAACAAACAAACAAACAGCCCAGAATAGTTGCCTGAGGAGTTGCCATTAGTCGCCTGAGGAGATAGTTCAGCCATTTGTATTCTAATCCTAGGTAAATCACTAATAGTTTGAATTGTTTTATGTTTTCTGAATCCGTCTAGTCCATCTTTCAAACCATTTGTATTGATATTGATCACTATATTTTATATAATGTTTTAATTTTATTTTAATTATGAGAAATGCAAATAAGTCTTCCAATAAAACATAAGAGGAAAATCCAGAACATTGCTCCGTTTTGAAGCTGAAATTTCTTAGAATCAATCAAAATTTCCCAAAGCCTTATTTTTTTACACATTAAAAATATGTACAAGGAGGAACAGATCTAAACTGCTACTTTGAAAGTTGCATTATTTTATCCTTTCTAAGTGACTTAGGGTTATTCAAATATCATCCTAATCTTGATGGAGAGAAGCCTCATCAAACCATTAAACTAATTAAATTATACAAAGCTCATTAAATTACATTAATTTAAATTAAATTAATTACTCATTAAATTATACAGACAGGGCAAGCTACTCTATGTAAATAGGGAGCAAACCCTGCACTTAGTAGCACTCATGATATTACCCAGTCAGGTAATGAAACCACCAAGCTCAGGGAGCACCAAGGACTCATTAAACCATTTGTCAAAGACACAGTATTGTAACCAACCTGCTCTGACCTGTTGGGAAGGCAGCTCCACCCATCTTTTGTTGCTCTGTTTCAAAAGTGGTATGTCTACTTTTGCAAAACAACTCGAATGCTCCATTCCAATTGGATAGTGTATTCTGCTGCAAGCATAATCCCCCCCTTTCATTCATTGTTGGATGCCCTTCGCAGCCATTTTATCTTCGACTGTTGGTATGTCTGCTTTTCCCCCTGGATAAATCTTTCCTATGCAAAGTCTAGCCATGATTAACTTTTCATTAGCATAGGGCCTGCAGATGTCTATTTACAAAAACATTCTTAGAGTTGTGATCATTCTGACCCGTAATGTTCTTTATATGCTTGCAAACCCTCTGTCAACTCTCAAAATGATTTTAGCTGAAGCCATGTTCTTTTTACTTACTTTCTTAGTCGCCATACATACAGGGGCAGGGAGAACTACGGGGTGTGGGATAATTTCCTCCCAGGTGACAGACATAACAGTGATAAGGCCTGTGGGAATCAAGGTCACCACAACAAGAGCTCATAACAGTTGAAGGAAGTAGCTGAGCAGCCTGCCAGCTACCTGGTTGGTTAATGTGATCAGTGACACTGGGTGTATGGTATCTATTTCTTTTATTATAACAAAACATGGGAAATATTTAGAGTTGGTTTCACATTTGAACGTGCCGATATAATGTACCCAATAAAATGGATCTTTGAGAAAAGCTACAGCCTCAGAATCCGGGATTGGGACCATTATTTGAAACCATGACAGACTTGTGTTTTGGAACTCTGACAGGCTAATTCCTATATGTGCCACATGTTCATTCAAGAATTTCAGTCTATGTACATGGATAATATGACAGTTGTTTTCACAGGATTGTCCCTTTGTGTCAACGCAGACAGGCAGTATCATTCTGCCTATTCAATTTTGTATTCTCCAAGGGATACTGCTTACTGTTAGAGCCACTTTCTTTCAGCATTTCTCCCAATAGTTGAGATATCTGGGAACTGGGATGAAATTGACAAGAGGTTTGCTGGTCACTCCTCCTAGTCCAAATGTCAAAAAAGAATGCTAAACCTATCTAGCAGTCTGCCAGATGACCGGTTAACCTTTGCCCAAGAATATCTCAGCTGCCAGAATAACAAATTGGATGATAGCTTCATCCACCACAGTGATCTTTCAGATGAGATATCTTGCTACAGAGGTTTATCAGTGAAGTTCAGTAGACAGATTTACTGTTCTTCCTGTTATTTTGGAACTGTAGAACTGAGTTCAGAAATAGTTGAAGTGATAAATTACTGGTGTGGAACATTTCTATACCATCATTTAAACAACTTGTGACTTGGGGAATCTGTGTATTTAGGTAACTCGAGCAACTTGAAAATTACCCTCCTTCGGGTACCCTTCTCAGACACTCATATCCTACTCATATTTGGCCATGGCAACTTTGCCAGACTTTAAAAACAGTGTCAGTTAGTGTCAGTTTTCCTGAAAGCAGCTGCCATTGTGGTTGAAGAGAAATAAACTGGAGATGCATAAGCTTGCTACAGGTGACATGTGAAGGGAGGAGAGAAAGATGAAAATGGTTTTAGTAGTGCCAGTGTACTAGTTGTATGGAGTGATAACTCTGTGGGAGAAAGAACTGAGTTCCAATCATCTACAAATCTTGTTACCACTACTGGATGCATTCCTCATCTTGCTTCTGTCCTCTTCCTAGCTTCTTGTCTATATAGTAGTCCTGTATTCTTACTGGATAGTCACATTAAATAGAGGAGCTGCACTTGCTACTGATATGTTTCAAATTGCTACTCAAAGTGCTGGTTATTATCTATATGACTCTGAGCCAGGGTATCTTTGAGACCACCTATCCCATAAATTCCAATCCAGGAGCACAGAGAAAGCTGCTGAAGGATTCCGCCTATCAAGAGGTGCAATGTGACAGAGGGGACCCTAAAACAAGCAATTTTTGTGAGGTTCCCTTTCTTTGGAATAACTTGCCCTCTTTGGCAAAGAGAAATCCAGTTTTTAAAGAAAATGGTAAAAAAAATGGCAGATCGAGAAGGACTTGGGAATTTGAGTGCTGTAGAGTTTCTGGAGCTGGGAATGTATTAATTATAATTTTTGAACATAATTATATATTGTATTTTTTGCAATCTAAGTACCCACCCCCAATTTTTCTGAGCCCCCCTCTAGCTGTCTGTTGATCTTGCATGTATAGATCTCAAAAGTAAGGATTAGTGACCAGTCGCTATCTTCTCCAACTCACTCTCATGACAGCATTATAGACCTAGCCTCCTTGGGTATTACAGCATGGTTGTTTGCAATGTACGTATAAAGGTTTATCAAAAAGTTGGAATTTAGGAATTGGTCCTTCAGTGACATCACCAGCATGTCTTAAGAGAAGCAGATATGGCTCATTGCCATTTTGCATATTGAAATCTACATACCTGGCAAGGCATTCTTTTAAAGAATATTCAAATATTGAAATGGAGTTTAATTTCAAAGCATAGGCAAAACTGTAGTTCACAATGTCTGGAGTTCCCCTGGTTGGAGAAGCCAATTATACCTCAAAATAGTTGAAAACTGTAATATCTTTCAATTTAATTCCATAATTTTTTTACACAATGATGTAGAACAAGATATAAACCAGCCTTTCTGAAAGCCAAATACGTTAGTTTCACAGCATAAAAAAATGCAAACCATAAGTCCATTCCAAAGATATACCCTGAGTTTACAATTTATGCAATGGTTTTTAACAAAAGCCACAACGGGTGATAGAATGAGGCTTTCTTCTGATTCAGATTCCTTCTTCCTGAGAGAAAAACAGAAAAGAAAAAAAATTGCAGGAGAACTCAATAATTTAAAAATGTACTGCAAATCCTCATAAACAGTCCCTGTGTTGAGCTGAAGATGGATCTGACTCTTGGTTAATGTCAGGACAAATAAAACTTTATTTTGGCAGAATGCAGCAGTAAAGATATATTGAGGACAGAAACAGCTCGACGCTCCATATGTTGGTGAATCATATCTCCCAGTGTAGTTCAGCAACACTTGGAAGACTGCAAGCCACTTGCTCTTGGATTATATGAATTCTACAGATTCTGAAACCTTTATGGTTTTGTTTTGTGAAACACTGGATTGTTGTGCTTTTGTCCGGCTGATGAAAAAACCACATTTGAATATGTTCCAGATATCTGCTCTTCCAGTTTCATTCACAAAACAATAAAGAATTGGGTCAGCTATACAATTTATGCTTGTCAAGGCTGTTGTAATTCTATAAGGTACAAATAGATACTGAACAAAATAGCATTTATGTGGCTCCAAGATACTGCGTAGAAGTAGGACGATGTGATATGGAGTAAAGCAAACAAAAAACGTTATGATGATGCCTAGTAATAAATGATTGATTTTCTTCTTGTCACAGTTCTGAGTTGCTTGATTATGCTTCACCGCCTGATATATTTTGAGGTAACAGAAGATCATGACAGCTAATGGGAATGAATATCCCACACAGATGCGATAATAATTGAAGTAAGCTTGCCATTGTTGTAGAGGATATGTATCATAGCATGAAATATGCCTGGTTTTATTTGCAACTTCATAGTAGAAGTCAGTTCTAAATAAAATCTGAATGTTTGAAATTATTTCAAAAGTCCAAACTAAAAAGGACATAAGCAGGGCGTTTCTTCTTGATCGCAAAGCCTGGAACCTCAAAGGATGAACTATGGCTAAGTATCTATCCAGGGAGATGCAGGTAAGAAATCCTGAGCTGGTGTAATAATTTAGATATTGAAGAAAAGCAGATAACCTGCAAAGCTGTAGGGAGAAGGTCCAGTCATCTCCGTTCTGAGCATAATAAATCCATAATGGTAGCGTCATTGTGTATAATAGGTCGGCTAATGATAAACAGAAGAGATAGATGCCCAGCTCATTTTTTTTCTGGATTTGACAGCAGGAAATGTAAAGTGATAACAGATTAGCAGGAACACTGATAATCATCAAGATGCTGTAGAAAAAAGGAAATAAATTTGTATCTAGTTTGTCATAAAAGCTGCAGTTAAGATTATAGCTAATGTCCATTGTTAATACTGGCTGACTCAACTGGGAAGGAAAACCACAGAAGTTTATATATTTTTCATGGCTTTGATAGGTGGAAAGCAAGAGAGACGATCAAAGATTCCTGTTCTTTGGATTATAACTGTTCAGTTATAAAAATTCCATCACTTAGCCTGCAAGGTAAAAAGAAAACATCCAATAGGTTATTGAGCTACTTTGAGAAAGAGAACTGTCACAAAGTTTCAAAGCACTTTTAAAGTGATGAAATAATAATATGACCTCCCGTCCATCCCAACCTGGCAGATGATTTCAAATCCATTTCTTTCCTTTCTTTAAAAAAATGTATTAAGTGAACAAAAATTGGATTGACTATTGAACTACATAAAGGATTGGTTACATAAAAAGCCATGAAAAATATCTGAGAGGAAAGACAGCCTATTATTATATATTCTCCTATGCTTTGGCAGTACTCAGAACCACATAAGAAGAATCAGAACAGCAATGAAAAGCTTCTTAGCTGCATTGAGTCAAATGGGAGAAGCAAAATAGTCCCATAGGCTGCAGGTTCTTCTTCCTTGAGCTAAAGTTTCTGATGGTGGAAGAATAACTGTTTGTCTCCACTATCTCTATAAATAAATGTGCTATTGCTTTAATTTTGACTTCTGCACTAAGTAATGTTTTGGATGATGCCTAGATGTTCTTTTCCAACTCAAGGGATACAGTGATTCTACTAATTGTTGCTGCATTTTATATACAGGAACTAAAAGAAAGTGTTCAGAAAGGCCAGGAATAAAGGTGTGTAGGGTTTGTAGACATCGATGTGTAAGCATTTGTCACTCAAAAATTGGCATATTCTGAAACAAATGTACAAGCTGGAGAAAAATGGTCATTTCCAAACAGCTGAATATTGTGAATATTGAAAAAAAGATGGCTTTGCTAAGGTGGCATCAATTAATGTTATCTGGAAGTAACCTTGAAATATTAACACAGTGCTATTATGAGAAATACTGCTTGATGTGGCTTCTAACAAATTTCAAGCTAGTAAAATTAGTTCCACTTAATTTAAGCATTTGTTTGACAACATCCAGTGAAGAAACAATTCCATGAGTTAAACTATTCCACTGATCGATAGCTGTGACTATCAAGAAGTTCTTCCTAATATCTAATCTGCATCTACTTCCTTGAAGTTTTATCCCATTCATTCTAGTCTTATCTTCTGGAAGAAGTGAGAATAAACTCAAATACTCTACATTTTAATAATCCTACAATTGTTTGAAGACAGTTATCATGTCTCCTTCTTTTCTGCAATCTAAACATATCTAGTTTTTTAACTGTTCCTTTTAGATTTCCAGTCATTGTGGTAGGCCTTCTCTGGAATTACTCCAGGTTATCAATGCCCTTTTTAAAACAGGGGTGTGCAGAAAAGAACACAATACTCCATGAGGTCTGACCAAGGCAGGGTAGAGTGGGATAAGTACTTTCCACAATCTGAATTGTGTGACACTCTTGATCTTCTTCAAGGTGTTGCTGGCCTTCACAATTTCATTATACTGTAGATACAAGTTGAGTCTGTGATCTATTAGTGCAATCAAATCCTTCTCACATGTACAACTCTTGAGAAGATTTTCCTCATTCTGTATAGGTTTCTTTTGTTGTTCTTACCTAGATGCATGGTTTTATATTTCTACCTATTATATTTCATTATATTTGTTTCTGCTCATTGTTTCCTCTCCTGCCAATTATTAACCAATCCTCCTAACTTTGTATCATCAGCACATTGGATCAGCATTCCCTCAAATCCATATCATTTACAAAAACATTGAACCATATTGAACCGAGGACAGAACACTATAGCACCTTGCTTGAGATGCCTCTCCAGGTACATTTGATGCCATTTATAACCACCCTTTTAGTACATTCCTTGAACCATTTGTGAATGCATCTAATAGTTGAGTTGTCATATCCACATTGTTATCCTTTTTTAAAATAAGGATGCCATGAAAAACTTTGTCAAAAGCTTTGCTGGAATCTAAATACCTTATATCTGTGGCAACCTAACCAACCAGTCTATAGGACTGAAGAGTCTTGGTAACCTGTCAGTCACATCCTGAATTGGAACACCTGGAAAGCAACACAGTTCACACAATGTCTTGTCAAGTTTATATAGAGCAGCTTTGGAACTTGACTAGTCAATTTACTTGAGTTTCTGGTCTTGTTTTCTTGTTTACTCATTTTAGTAATCCTCAGAAAATTATTACACATCACTTGATACAGAGTGGTCTTTCACTTACAACCGCAATTAAGATCTGAGCCAAGGGTGGGATTTACGGGTTTGCTGACCCCGCTATAAAATTAGCTACTAGTTAGCTACGGGTTCTCCCCAATCTGGGCGAACCCATAGCAGCCCACCGCTGGATGATATGGAAATAGACTTATAAAGGATGAGGAGGCAGAAGGATCAGCCATATGCAAAATCTTTTTTTTCTTCCATTTAATCATGTTTAATTCTTGTAGGCTGCCTGGACAAGTCACTGCATTTTTCTTGGCAAGGCTTTTCAGAAGTGATTTGCCATTGCCTCCTTCCTAGAGCTGAGAGAAAGTAAGCAGCCGAGGTCAGCCAGCTGGCTTTGTGCCCAAGGTGAAATTAGAACTCATGGTCTCCTGGTTTCTAGTTTTAACCTTAACCACTATGTCAAACTGGGTTTTGCAAAACCTTTATAGTTCTATTAAATAGCCATTACTATTATGACAATAACTATAATGTTGTATTTTGTGATTTTTTAAATATGGAATAATTATACCTATTTTAGGCTAAGAATTGTTTAATTCCATTTCAAACTGCAATAAATATGATATTGCATCTTTAATGGTATGGGGGAATGATCTTGGGAGACAGGGAAAGATATAGGCTGAAGGGAGAGTTGTTTTAGATTATGGTTTATGGTTTAGATTATGTAAAAAGGATCTGGGTGTCCTAGTTGAACATGAGCCAAGAACAAGTATATATAGTACATTATGAATAACACAGAGTGCAGATCATAGTAAGTAATCAACCCATTCTATTCTGCCATGGAATATTGTGTCAACTTTCGAATCAGGTGGTTGAAACTACAACCAAGTAGATTCAGGTTAGATAACAAAGAATTTCCTTATAGTAGCAACTGTCAATCAGTTCTGTGAAAAGGTAAAAACCTCTTCACTGGAGCTGTTCAAATAGTGGATGAAATATTTTGGCAGATTTGGAGCACTGAGCAGGGTGGACGACCTCCATAGGTATCCACTCCCAATTAGGAGGACACTAAAATGATGAAACATGCATTGTGAAGTCATGCCACAACCATGTTCGCCGGTAATGGGAAGTTTGCTTTGCAACATCATGTCACATATTTTGTCACTGTCTTCCTCCTTCCTAAGCTCTAAGGTTTTTTCCAACTTGGTAAGACTGATTTTATGGACTGTAAAGCAATATCAGAATACAAGACTTTCATGATGACAATCCCAGGATCAACCCCTGGCATCTACAATGAGACTTGGGAAAGATCTCTGACTGGAATCTTAAACAACTGTGCCATTTCTCTAAACCGGAATATCTGTGATGTTTATATGTGTTATTTGAAATCAAAGAAAACTAATTTAAATAAATACATTGCATGCATTAAGTACACATATCTTTAAATAAAAATGGCTAATCCTATATAAGTGTGAAATTATCATTTGTCAAATTCTCAGTGGTGTTACATGAAAACTCAAGAATGATTTCAGAACAAAGAGCTGCAAATTCTGGGGTGATTTGGGCCCATTTTTATTTTAAATAGGAAAGTCAAGTCTCTTAGACAGGGCTGTCAAACTCCGGGCTCGTGGGCCAGATGCATCATTTTGCTGGCTACATCCACACCCGGTTTAGCGATGGGGGAAAAAGTCCCGATGTGTCACATGATGCCGCCATGATGACGTGACACTCCTGGTCTTAGAGCTTGGCTGAAATCCTGGGTCATTGAAATGGCTTGCTACTGCTTCCCTCTGGGTTCTTTTCCAATGCCTACAGCCCTAGGATTTCCTGATGTTTGATCAAGGTAGATCCTGATTTCTAGATTTCTTCTAGAGCATCCAAATTTGGCTTGGTGCTTCTTCCATTTCCCACTCTTGTCTGCTGGGAGACACGTGGAAACTCACATGCAGCTTTAAAATAGGTATAACAGGTTTATTATTTAAAGGAAACCAAATTAAACTATTGAAAACTGCCTCCAAGCCATATGACCGCAACTACATAGGTCACAACTGTAGTCTCAAACCTATGACCATGAAAAATTTCTCACCCCTGCTTTATAGAAATTGATGAAAGACAATCTGCCTGCTTGATTCCTGGCTCCAAAAAGAAAAAAAAAGGTTCCATCAGCTCCTTATGTTACAGTATATTATTTTATAGCTGGTAGCAAGATCCCTTAACAATGCAAAACTCTAATGTGGATTCTGACTCATCAGTGAAGTATGACTAATGTAATTATATTTAAAAGTCACAGTTACACTTAAGGCAAAAATAATAATTGATACTGTAATGATCAGGAGTAAATAATTTTCCTTACCTTTTGAACTAAAATTGATTATTGTATCTCTCACTCTTTATGCAGATTAATCTTCTGGTTCCAAAATTTCAGGAAACCATGCTGCAAGGTACTATTTGAGAGATCTGGTTCTGTTTTTTTGCATGTTGAGGCTTCTGATTAAATTTGATTCTCACGAAGAACAGGAAACTGCTGTAGGCAGAAACAAAAAAGGGAAGCCATCTAGGGAGGAGTCATATAGCTCCCCTAGCCCCCCCCACTCTTCAACAAAATTTCCATTTTCCATCCTTCCCTCAGTCTGTGCCTTCCCTGGGGGTGGGCTGGAGGTGAGGGTTTGGCATGGGTGGCCTGGCTGAAGGGTCTTTAGGTAAGCTGGTGCAGAGTGCATGGGGCAGCTCCGCATCCCCTGCCTTGCTTCATCCTCTTTTCTAGGCGTGCCCTAATTTCCCCCCCCTCCCCCCTCCCCGGGGCATTGACATCCCTTCACTAACCTGCTTTCCAGGTCCGTTCTCCGCCGTGCATGCAAGAAGCCTATGGGACT
>JANHFL010002366.1:14863-35501 GCA_032468155.1 Oxyrhabdium leporinum
CAGTGTTGGAGCATTCACAACCTCTGGAGGCAAGTTGTTCCACTGATTAATTGTTCTAACTGTCAGGAAATTTCTCCATAGTTCTAGGTTGCTTCTCTCCTTGATTAGTTTCCATCCATTGCTTCTTGTCCTGACTTCGGGTGCTTTGGAGAATAGGTTGACCTCCTCTTCTTTGTTGCACCCTTTAGATATTGGAACACAACTAGCATGTCAGCCTTAATCCTTTTTTTTTCCATTAAATTAGACATATCCTATTCCATCAATGGTTCTTTATATATTTTAGCCTTCGATCCCTAATTATCTTTCTTGCTCTTCTCTGCACTCTTTCTGGAGTCTCAACCTCCTTTTTACATTGTGGTGACCAAAGCTGTATGCAGTTTATTTCTGAATGTCCAGCAATTGGATTCCCATTGTGACATATCTTGCCAAACCAGTTTTTATTTCTTATATACCGCAAAAACAAATTCATCCGAGTCATTTAACATTTAAATTGTACATATGAGATCAAAAATGTATTCTTCCATGTGAATATAGAAAGACACATACTATGTTTCTTTCCTGTGGCCCATATTTTCCACCTTACCAGGAGCTATTTCAATATTTCTGAGGGTCCTTCATACATGTGGACCAAATCTTGGGATTCTAAAGCCAGCATGGCTTGAAAAACATTCCTGCAGATCAACAGAAATACTAAGATATTTGTGAAGGTAACAGTGAACTCTAGTTACTACTCTAGCTAGTAGCAGTATCCTAGCATCTGCATTTTCCTCTCATTTGAAGGATGCCATCATTGAGAAAGATAGTGTTACTTCACAAATCAAGAATCATGAATGTTAAAAGCAAAATAAGCAAATTAATATATTTGGTAGCCCATCTGGAGACTAAAATATTTATGCAAATATTTTTATTAAGACTAGCCAAAATTGTTCATCTCTTTGTGTTCTCTACATAGAATGCAGTGCAATGCAATATAAAATAAAGTAAAATTATTTAGCTTAGTAAAGGGAGTTGCCTTCTGAAAGTTACAGAGAACTCTCAGCTTCTATTTTTCCACCAGTATTTTGGTAATAAACTTGATCATTGCAATCAATCTTTTTGGAGTGGTTCTCTTCCAAAATGATAGTTTTGACAATGGTATAGGTCTCCATTGATCCTGAATACATCTACATTTGGTCAGGATTTTTCAAATCAATAATTTATTCATCTAGAAAGATGACTAGCTGCTGAGTGATAATCATCATGGAACATAATGAAAGAGAAAATGCTTTTATAGCATGACTCAATGAAAATTTGCTGAAATTTGTGTCTTGTTCAATAGATCTTATTCTTGTTAAGTGAACATGGAATGGTATTGTTTAGTGCATTACGAACTTTATAGGGAAGAACTGAATTATGAAAGACAATGGGAGATAAATGCAGATGCTGGGATACTGCTTGTCATTGTTAACTATTGTTCAATGGCCCTTTCACAAATATCTTAGCATTTCTGCTGAACTACAGGAATGTTTTTTTTTTAAAAAAAACAAACCATGGATCTTATGACAATTATGTACAATATTAATGATGCATTTCCATAACCCTGTGGACATTCTACATTCCTCGCTGTGCTTAAGTAATAATTTAAAATGCTAGTTCCTAAATGTGACTTTTTGTTAAATGTTATTTTGCAAACCATTGTTCAAGCTAGATTCTGTCTTGCAGCAAACCTGTGTCACACAGGAGTGGGAATCAGGATTTTTTGTTTCTTGAAGAAAGAGGATTTTTCTTTAAAAATAAAAGAAGTGTATTGTTCCTAGTTTACTATTTACCCTACAATTCTCAGGTCTCTAGGAAATAAAAATCTTGAATATTCATAAAAATACAATATATTGTAGTTTGAAACAATATAGCGATATAATTCACACTTTTTCCCCAGTAAAACCATGTTCTATTTATAAGTGATTTTCAACACCACTGCCCTTTTTCAAGTTTAAAATGTGAAATTCATGACTTGTCTTTCAACCAACCTATAGTTTTTAAAATTTATGATTTAAAAGCTGTTTGTTTAAGCAAGTTCTGGTTGGCTATTTCTTCACAAATGTTTCTTGCAGGAGATTTAAGGAAACATCCATTTAGGTATGGTGTATTCCTTTAATGAGAATGATCATCCAGGAAAACAAATAGATAATTGATTCCTAACTGTATTACACACCCACAGAAGTGCAGTGCAATATAATTGATCTCACTGTAAATGGGCAGGCTAACATGCTACAATCAAATTTGTGGTTAGAAAACCAAAACTATATAGATGGTGTAGCTATCATCTGATAATGTACTTAAAGTATCTAAATTAGCTTTCCATTATTAATGTAAGATATATAATATACAAAAGGTTAAAAGGGGGAACAAAGTAAAGAAACATATGCAAGTAATAATGTATTCTTGACTATTAACATTGCTCTGTAATGGATTTTAAATTGAGTTACTCCTGAATTTTGGCAATTATTCGGTAATAGAGCTTGCCCTCAATAAAATCCCAAGAAAAAATAATCCACTCTAGGTATCCTGCAGGAGCCATTTTAGTTTTTTAATATTCTTTAAAAATAACTCCCATTCTTCATAACTGGGATTGCTTAAAATATCCACAGAACTAAGGTGCAAAACTTTGAAACTGAATATCTTTCTCTGCAACACTGAGTTGCATCCTGAACCACTTCATGCGGTTTGTGAAAGATTGTGAAATACTTGCTTAAAAGAGAATCTAGCATTAAGCTAAAATTCCCACCCTGGTTCTTCTTAGATGTTTTGTTATTGTTATTTTTTATGCCGTGCTTTTTAAATTTTTTATTATACTTTGAGGTTGTGGTGTAGGAAGTTAGAACCCACCCCTCTCCTAGAAAAAAATGAAATATTTTAGGAAATATTTAAAGGGCAGAATATTTCCCCTAAAAGAGGGCATAAAACCCAGGCACTCTCAGCATGCCTTCCCTTTTCTTCACCCAAGATCTCCAAGGCACGTGATCCTGTTCATCAATAAACCTTCTTTCCAAGAAACTTCCATGAATCCAGTGTCTTTTCCCCCACTTGGAACTGAACCCAGAAAGATATTTCTTCCAACAAGTTGGCACCCAAAGATGGGACTCCAAACTAACCTGACCAATGGACCTTGCCCCGGTAAGCCTCCCTTGCCGGCAACAGACCCATTGAGTCTATGGTGAGTTTTCTTGGACCCTGGCCATTTGGAACAAAAGGTTCTAAAGGGGTTTTGAGTGTTGAGTTCAAAGGCTGGAAAGAAGGTGAGTACCTCTACATTTTAATTTTATATCCCAGAAAAGCATGGGGAATGTGTGTATGCCTGTGTGTGTGTGAGTGAGAGGGCCCTTCTCCCAATCACAGCTGGATCTTGCTCCCTCTGTGCATTTCCTGACCACAGAAAGACTAACAGAGTCTGGAGAGCATGGGGGTTTGCCAGAGCACAGGACCTTCTGTTAGGGAGTGTGAAATGGAATGGAAAAGTGTATGAGAGAGTTGAACTGGGGCAACTAGCTGGGAAGTCACTGAGCAAAGCCCTAAAAAGGAGGGGGGGGGTTTCCTTACTTCTGGGAAGCAAGCAGAGGTCCCCCAGGACTTTAGAGAGTCTGAAAACTGAGGCGGAAAAAGGAAAATGGCCAGGGAAGCAGGCCATTGCTGTGGGGAGCAGCAGAGTCCTGCCAGACTCACAAATGATGTTGCCCAGTTGCCCAGTAAAGAAGGATATGTTGTTGAACTGGTGGTCTCATGAGTAGGAGTCCCAGGGCTCCTTGTGTGTAATTTTAAAAATACAAAACAGCCTGGATTGCACACTGGCTAACCTCAATTTGGCCTCACAAACCCTGGAAACTAAGAGCTAGGATAGGTTTAGTAACCATCCCTTGGAAATGGGCAGCCTGTAATTTAAAGGAAAGTCATGGCTGTGATAATTTTTTGGAAGACTTGTGCTTGCTTGAAACCTGACTGGAAGCTCACAGAAAGTGATATCTAACCTCTAAAAATAATTGGCATAGAAAATTGGATACTGTAAATTTCTTTCCAGAACTTTTCCTTTGGCTGCTAGACCTTCATGGTTGAAAGTTTTTGGGAGCCACTGAAGGAATCTTTTTCTGTTGCCTCTATCAATGCCTCTCCCTTTGCATCAGAAAAATTAAAAGCACCCATTAAGTTTTCCTGATCTGATCATTTTTTAATCTTTTGCCAATAACATGTGTGTTCCATCCACATATTTTGGCATAAAGGGGGGATATTGTAGAAAGTTAGCACCCACCCATCTCCTAGAAAAATGAAATATTCTAGGAAATATTAAAAAGACAGAATATTATACCTCCTTGGATGAGAAAAGGAGAAACGTGCTTTTAGAAAGCAGCCCCCACCTTTGTTAATAGCCCCAGTAAGACCAAAGACATCTTATCTACAACACAAAAGACCTTCAGCTCCAGGGTGATTGGATTAGCCCTCACTCAGATCCAAACAAGGAGAAAGCCATTAAGTCATAATAGGAATTGTCCAAAGTCCCTTCATTACATCACCCAGCAAAATTCAACCAAGCTGGGACCCAAGACAACCTACAAAGTTACCCCTGCATGGCCCCATGGGAGTCTGACAAACAAACAGGATACATTTCTTGCCACAGGAACAGGAAGTAAGTTCAAAGCCCAACAGAGGTCTGTCACCCACATGCTTTTTTTTTGCCCAGGACCTCAAAACCATGTGGTCCTGTTCTCCATTAAACCATCTTTCCAAATAGCCTCCATGTTTCCAATGTCTTTCTCCCCACTTGGAACTGAACCCAGATGGAGATTTCTTCTAACAGCTTTATTATTAAAATTCAATGCCACCCACTCGCCAAGGCGACTCTTGAATGTACACACCTGATGACTGCAAAATCTGCCTTTTAAAAAAACAACACACCATAGGTGGATAAACTGGTTTAACGTTTCTTTACTTTAAAATATCCAAAGCCATTGGCTTCTCAAACACAATTAACTTGCAATAAAATGACTGAACAGATGGAATGGATCTTTCATTAAAATTTCATACTACTGTTTCCTATCTGAAAAATAAGATATTTTTGTGGACTTGGTCTAGTACAAAATGGGGGGGGAGGGGAGAGAAACACGGCTGAAGACTATCAGCAGCATAACCCTCCCCAAACAGGATGGAATAGGACTGCATTTGGTGGAGAGAGGGAAGGAGGGTGGGAGGAAGAGGGCGAGAAAGAGGGCAAAGAGTCGTCCGAAGTGTGAAGAGAAGAACCAATACACACAGGACCGACTCCCCATTGTACGTCGTTCCAGCCGAGGAAATAAAATCCTCCAATTATTACAGGGGTGTAACCAATTCCAGAAGCCATGCTCTGCATGCTTTTCCAACTTTATTACAAGAAACATGGTTCTCATTTCCTGTTAAAATCACCGCAAGGCACATTAATCTTCCAACTCCTCAGGGGCGTGTATAGTGCCGACGGTATGCAATGGTTAAAAATAGCAAGGGCCCCGATCTGCACAGTCTGCAAACCCTCTTCCTTAATACAATCCAGGTTTGACAGTCCCCGCACGTGACCTCGAGGTGACGTCATCGCCAAGGGGGGAGTGTGTGTGTGGGGGGGGGGGAGGGCAAACCGAGCCGCACCGCCACTCAAAGACTTCGCTCCCTTTTCTTTCCGCACCGCCAGTTGCCCGCCTGGTCAGGTGATCGCGTGTCACATGACCGTGCTTGCGATCAGGAGTGAGGCTGCAGCCGCCTCACTCGGATTTCCTCCGAGAGCGGGGCTGCGGTCGGTTGTCGGTCCCTGGATGTCCTGAGCTCGGCGGTTCCTTCGACCTGTCAAGGATGCGGCTTTGGTCTTTGCTCTGGCTGCTGGGCTGCAGAGCGGCTGCTTGGCAGAGAGACGGTTACTGGCTGGATGATGCCGTCGGGCTGGGGCGGCAGTTCGATGGCATCGGAGCCGTTAGCGGCGGCGGGGTGGGTGACCGGAGACCCCGCGTCAGTCTATGGTCCTTTGGGGTTGGGTGGGTGGATGGGTGATGGTTGCACGGAATCGGAGATGCTTTTCACAGCCTGACGGAAATCGGCCCAGAAAGAACCTGCGAATCTGAGAACCTCTGAAGCTCGGGTCGCTTCCTAGTGGGAGTACCGCTGTAGCGCCTCGTAGTCCCGTGTCCTCTGCTTACCTTGGGGATGAAGTATTGTAACAACCACGCTCAGATTCCTGAGGCAAAATAGAAAACCCGTTCTGCATTCAGAAGCGTTTCCTGTAAAAAAAAAAAAAGAAGACCTGAGCTATTTGATCAGATTCTTTTTACAGGAAATGCTTCTAAGGGGATCTGAGCGTGATTGTTACTTAATTTAATTCGCGTATTAACTCAATTTATTGTTCATGTGTTAGATGCATATAATACTGTACATAAATAATAATAAATAGCTTACTTGCATGACATTTTGATATTTTATTTTTCAAATGAGGGCTTCCCTACAGAACTTATAATACCGAACAGACAAATTTTATTGTCCCAAGTTGAGAAGTCATTTTATCAGGTAGCGGATAAAGAAACAGACATAATTGGGCAAGTGGGTTACACAGTGTACTTAAAAGTAAGATATATTCTCCAGCTTTGTTCAGTGGGGGCAGAGGAGAGAGAGAAATGAGCAAGAAAATGTCTTTTTTTTTTTTAGAAACAGGACTTGAATTTTTGCGGTTTGGCCTTCTAAAATAGAAAGATATCTTTCTAAAGATAGAGAAAAAGGGTGTTTCTAGATAAGAATTTGTAGGCAGGAGAAAGAAGTGATTGGTGTCAAGAGTGGACATGCATGGATATATTTCATTGTGAGTAGTAAAGTATAGGAAGATAATGGAAACAGCTAAGACAAATGGGGTAAAAGTAAGATTTTATTAGGTAAAATAAAGGCACACTCGAGTTAAAACCTTATTTATAATTATTTCTTATTTCTTGGACAAATCCTTTTGGTTTTCTCTGACAAGAAATTGGAAGAAATTTGTTATTGCCTTCTTTGGCTATTTTTTTTTCTGAATTCCCTGTCAAATTTACAGATCTAGGATTTTTTGTTGATCTCCACTTTGATCCTATGTAGTATTTTGAGATCAGTCACGGTTGGCTAGCTGCTGCTAGCTTTTAAATTCAGTATTTGCAGAGGACATATGTAGAGGCTAGGAGAACATTTTATGAAGATAATAGAAATAATGAAAGAACCATGGGAAAATGGGCATAAAAATGATTATCTGATACTTCTGATCAGTAGTATCATTATGTATAAGTATTAATTCCAAACATTTTTCTTCCTAATTTTTTTTAGGCTACCTCACGTCTTTTAGTGAATTACCCAGAGCCGTATCGATCTCAGATTTTAGATTATCTTTTTAAGGTAATTATTGCCTTATTGGATTAACTTTAAAGTAGAACTGTAATTGTTTTCCTTAAATGTATTAACAAAAATGACTGATGCAATCGAGAGTGGTGGAAATATGAAAAAAAGTTTCATGTGTTCAGGTTCTTTCCTGTGCATCCAGTATCCATTTCTCTTCTTGATTGATATATGAAATATAATTGCAGCTACCTTTCTTCTACTTATTCATTCTATTACTATGGCTTTTGGAATTAGTGCAAAGATGTAAGTTGTAATTATGGCTGAATGTATGTATGTGTGTGTATATACACATGCATATACACTGTATGTGTGTGTGTATAACCACCAAATGATTCAGAGACCCAACAATGAATGAGAAGGATAAGAATTTGCTTATAAATCTGCTTATAAAAATATGTTTAAAATATTTCAAGCAGATCTCTTCATATATACATGTACAAAAAGAATGAATATAAATCTAAAAGCATGATTGGGATGAAAGTTTGAGACAATTAGTGAGGGATTCAAGACTCTTGAGATGTTCTAAATATGGGACAGAGCACCTTTTGCTATATCAAGAGGTGTTAATGGGAGCAAGTGACCATTGAAGTAATTGGAAATAAAAGAAATTAGAATGAAAATTGAATGGAAGAGAAGGAAGGAAGAGAAAATACAAGTATCAGAAAGCTAGAACAGAATAGAATAACAGAGTTGGAAGGGACCTTGGAAGTCTTCTACTCCAACCCCCTGCTCAGGCAGAAAACCCTATACCATTTCAGACAAATCTTTTCTTAACAACTTCCAGGGTTGGAGCATTCACAACTTCTGGAGGCCAGTTCCACTGATTAATTGTTCTAACTGTCAGGAAATGTTTCCTTAGTTCTAGGTTGCTTCTCTCCTTGATTATTTTCCACCCATTGCTTCTTGTCTGGCCCTCAGGTGCTTTGGAGCATAGCTTGACTCCTTCTTATTTGTGGCAACACCTGAGATATCAGAACATTGCTATCATGTCACTCCCTAGTCCTTCTTTTCATTAATCTTGATACACCCAATTCCAAAGCTATTAGTAGTTAGATTAATCTCCCAGTAGAAAACAATGAAACTAGACATAAAGAGGACGTGGAAGCTGTTTGGAACAAAATGAAAGGATTACTAATGGAAAATATGAAGATGCTTGGTAAAAGTATAGAGAATGTGGATTTTCCTTCCCTTTCCCTTTCTCTTTAATTTCTTTTTCTTACAAATCTATTCCTCTTCTACACTTTACATATCACTACTTACCTTGGATGAAAATAATATGGTGAATATACAATCTGGTTGAGCAATGAGATATATTTTTGGAAGCACTTGAGGAAAAAAAATACTAATGACTGGAGACGACAGAACTGGTTTTCTTCCAACAAGTTTTATAAAATATTTTCAGAATTTCTTTAATAATTATTGTGTTGCTTGGCAGTGAGCTCCCAAATGATGTAAAATTGGTTTTCTGAAGGATACATCTGGTGTATAGCCAGTAGTGTCTATGACATATAAGTTGTAAACCGCCCCGAGTCTTCGGAAT
Organism: Oxyrhabdium leporinum; assembly: GCA_032468155.1. Classification (NCBI taxonomy): domain Eukaryota; kingdom Metazoa; phylum Chordata; class Lepidosauria; order Squamata; family Cyclocoridae; genus Oxyrhabdium; species Oxyrhabdium leporinum. Next base: position 23,802 of record JANHFL010002366.1, read on the forward strand.
GGGGCGGTATATAAATGTAAAAATAAATAAATAAAATCCACATGATCCTGTAACAATCTCAGAAATTATGCAAATTTACATTCTTGTATCATTACGTTAAATAATGCAAGTATGTAATTCAATATCAGTGTCCTGGTTTGTCCCGCTTATGTGTATTGACTGGCTTTTTTCTTAACCTTATGGCTTTTTTTCTTGGAAGTTCCTTTAAGGCTAGTGCTTGTTTTTCTCCAATAGTACTGGATGATATATAGATTGTCCTCGCTTACTGATCACAGTTCAGTGACTGTTTGGAGTTGCAGTGGTGCTGAACAAGTGGGACGACTGGTCTTCGAAGCCAACATATCACCCCTGTGGTTACGTGATTGCAACCTGGGCACTTGGCAACTGGCTCACACTTACTGATGGTTACAATGACCCTCAGTCAAGTGAACAGCATTTATAACCTTTCTTGCTGGCTTCCCACATGTAAAGTTAATGGGAAAACCCGTACGAAATATTACGAGTTGCTTGAGAAAAATCTCTCCCACTCAGCAGCAACCACCCCCACGTCCCAAATTACTCATATGGTGCTGTGGGGACCCATGCAATTTTACTCCATCCTTCCAGGTTGATTCCAGTTCATGATGATTGGAAAGGAGAGGTCCTGCCCTTGGCTTCATGAGGTCCCACATGATTCAGTACTTTCTCTTCTTAGTCCACCCCCCATTGGATTTGGTAGAAAGGGTACATTGCTGGTCTTATTGGCTATATTCAGCAGGTCCCAGGAGAAATACCTTCTCTGTTTTATGGAACATCCTTCCCCTGGAAACTAGTTTATCTCCATCCCTCTTTTCATTCTGAAAGGTCCTCAAGACCTAATTATGTTATGAAGCCTGGAGCTCCCAGAGGGTACTGGAGACTTGCTAAGAGGCTCTTTTGTTGTGGTTGCCATTTTCATTCCTCTCATTGCCTATGGTGGTGTACCTTTGTTTTTTATGATATTAATGTGAAATTGTTATATTGTTGTTTTACCTCATTGTTGTGCATCCCCCAGAGTTACTTTTGGTGAGATGGATGGCTACATAAATTTGATAAATGAATAAACAAATAAAATTAAATTAAATGTACCTTCCCCTACCCAGCAGCAGCTACTTACCTGCCTGCCATCCCATGGGCTTAATGACCAACAATTCTTACCTAATGACATCAGGAACCATTGTTGCTAAGCGATGTCACATTATGTTGTGCATTATGACCACATTGGTTAGCAATCAGAACTCCAGTCCCAATGATTGACATTAAGCAGGGACTACCTGTAGAAAAATCAAACGTAGTCTGTTGAACTTTCTGAGGTAGTCTAGAAAGAAAATGTGAATAGAAATAGATTGGATTCGCATTGTCCTTAAACCAGTGGTAGCAAACCTTTTGGCTTGGCACATCAAAAGTTTGGAAAATGCCTAACTCAACTTTGCCAGCATGTCACACACACACACACACACACACACAAACAAAAGAGAAACCTTTGTCTATCTTCCTCCCATCTAAGTCAGCATTCAGCAACAGTGCCAATGCTAGAACTGAAGTAAACACACAGACAGCCCTGGTGCCACGGCTGTCAGTCACTCAAAGTGGAGGGTCTGGAAGTGGTGGAAGAGTACGGCCTTCTTGCACAATTTCTAGAGAGCATAGGAGGCACCCATTCTTGCATGACCTCTGCAGTCTCCAACTTTCGCAAAAGGGTGGGGCATGCTTTTGAGAACAGTTGATGTTGGATGTTGGTAAATTCTGGTGTATCCACCAAAATATTGTGGCATGTCATCTTTGACATATATGACTTGGTTCACCAACACTGTACTAAGCCATGGTATGGGAGAAATTCAGGCAATATCCTAGAAGGCAGTAAAATTATGAATGCCAACTCTTTGCTTCCATGCAATAGTCTTCTGAAGTTTTGCAGTTGAAATATGAACTTGGGTATTGGGATCTGTAAGTCATAGTTCGATTTTAGCATTCCATATGAATTCATTCACTATGATGTGTGAATCCTACTTAGTGGGTTGATATGCTTGGCTGAACCATCCGAAACAATAGAATGTTTTGAGAAATGAATGGAACATTTTGAGAAAGTTGACCCGATGAAAAAGAAGGAAGGAAGGAAGGGAAGGGAAGGGAAGGGAAGCCAATGTAGAGTGTTATCACTTGCATAAAATATGGGGAGGGAGGAAATAGTGTAATTATTCTTTTTAGAATCATGAGGAAACAGAGTTCATGTTAATTAGGAGAAAACCTATTAAAACGGGTGTGATAACAGTGGAATGTTGTTTACCAAACAGAAACATTTAACACTTTTTCTTTCTCATTCTCTTGTTTCAAGCCAAATTTTGGTGCCTCCTTACAGCTCCTCAAAGTAGAGATTGGTGGTGATGCACAGTCTACAGGTATTTGAATTTGGGTTTTGCAGGAAAGGTTTGTAGCATCAGTGAATGGGATCCCCTGGGGTAATAGTGCTGATATTTGCTGTTCTGCAAACAAATGGTTTCTTTATAACCCATTCCTGCATTCCTTTCTTGCATATATTCTAGAAGGCGTGCATGGGAAATCTTGTAATATCCAAATATGTGCTTGGTTAATATTGGATAATGTATTGACAGGTCCTTAATTCTAAGTGATACTTGAAAATCTGCTCACTTAAGTTTTGCATGATATAACATGCATTTTCTCTACTTCTCTCCATATAAGATTGTATTCACTTCACTAATTGAACAAAATAGGGCCACTTTCTCTTAAAACAAATCAGCAATTAAATCTGGTGCCAACTATTAGAATTGTGAGGTTCCTTCTTAAATAACAAGTTTATTTCAGGCACTTAGAAAGTGGAAAAATAAGATTGTGGTAAAGCAATCATCAAAAAGATTTGGTATCTGCCAATGTACATAATTGAAGAACTACTTAATGGTTGCCAGTCAGGGTGTATAACTGCCCACACTGATCGTTTACAGAAAAAAACTCTACATCTGAAATTTGGTATCATGCTTACAGTTGTTCCATTTTGAAAGTTCTATTTTGAAACTTACCAGTATGTCTGAAATATAGGAGTGACTGTTCTTGGCACATAATGGTTTTCTACTGAGCAAAAGTTTTGTAATCTGTTATTACTATCTAGTCATACAATTATGTTTTCAAAATGAAGATTATAAAGGTGAATAGACAGTTACCTGTATTAATACTTTTGCCCTTGACATTATCTTGTGGGCTAAAACAGTAATGTTTTCATATTCAGTTTCATTGCACAGATGTACTTTCATATGTTTTTGGAAAATATCCTGGAGTAAAAATAGTTGAAGGTCTTGCATTTAATGACATACAAAGATAATTTTTATTTTCCTTTCCTAGATGGCACTGAGCCCTCCCACATGCATTATGAAAATGATGAAAATTTTTCCCGTGGCTATGAATGGTGGCTGATGAAAGAAGCTAAAAAGAGAAATCCTTTCATTAAATTGATTGGTAAGAACTGCAGGCCTTTGAGATGTGATGCATTGGTATCTTGATAGTATAATTTGAAAACAGTTTGGTGATTCATTTTTAATTATAATCTCTTAATGCCAAGTGAAATATCCAGCTTATATTATAAATAATTTTATTTTGTACTCACCTGGATTTCAGACTAAGCCAAATTCCTAGTTCTGTCTTTGCATCCTGACTGGCCAAGCGTAGGTTAAAAAAGGGTTTGAGGCTTTCATCACATGCTTGCAGCAATCATCTCACGCTTCAGGACTTACCCTCTTCTATTTCCTGTTCCTGGGTGGGAAATAAACCCTGTATGTTGCTTTGTCCCTTATCTAACCAGGGAACATAAGGACATTATTTGGAATGGAGAAGTAGACATGAGCATTGATCTATACTCTTGGCCATTAAGCTGGTTCAAAGTAATATGGGACTATGGTGGTAGCAACCTACACCACATTCTGAAATTAAAATGTTCTCTAGAAGTTGAACTTTGCTATTCTTCTGAAAGCCATATTATAGTGCAAATATTGATGTTGCAATTCATCCCGAACCCTGTGATTTGTTGGAGAATCTGCTGATTAGATTGCATACCCTACACCAGTGGTGGCGAACCTATGGCATGCGTGCCCTCTCTATGGGCACGCGCACTGTAGCCCCAGCCCAGCTCCAACGCGTTTCTCCATCGCGTTTCTTGGTGTCGTTTGCAGGGACACAAACAAACAAACAAACGAAACAGCATTCTACCTTTGTCATGGTACATTTGCTGTTGCTTTCTCCATGGCCTGCCTGCTGCTGTTGCAGCGTCTTGCATAGGACAGTGAAATTTAGTGCACTTCACAATGTGGGAGACGGGGTCCCTTCCTCCTGGAGCCCATTGCAATGCAGAGCGTTCATACATGGGAGACTTGGACTGCATATGTCTGCTGGTTTCTAGACAAAAGTCTAGTGTTGTGTTGCTTTGTATATAATACAGATAGTCCTTGCTTAAGGAAGTTAAACATATTCTTAACATATTCAGAATTATGACACTGAATGAATGATACTTGTGTCTGTCCTTTGAAGTTATGGCCATTGCAGTGCCCCCTTGGTTATGTGGTCAACATTCAGGCACTTGGCATCTCACCTGCATTTATGATTATGGGATGCGCTCCATCTTTCTTCCACTTTTTCTTTTGATTGACCCATGCTCTACCATCTTTGCTACCCTGCAATCACTGCCTCTGCCGCCCTGCACCATTTGCTCCATTACCGTTGGTGCCCTTTGCTCCACCACTCTTGTTGCCCCAGCTGAACTTTGCTGCCTTCTTTCTCCCGTTGCTGACAAGGGACTGCTGGCAGCATGACATCATCTTTTTAAGGCCATGTGTAGCCCTCCTGAGATCTTGCGAGGTTTCTAAGACACCTGCAACCTTGGCATGGGTAGCGGGAGTGCAGGACGGTAGTGATGGCTGGATGCAGGGTGGCCTAAAGAGCAGAAATAGAGAAGGTAGGTGAATGGGAAAGAATGGGAAGTGGAGGCAAGCCCAGCAGGGCAGGAGAAGCCTGAGGTCCTACAATGGCATGGTACTGGCCTAACAAGTGCAACTGCGGCTACTGAAACTGCTAAGCAGTGCAGTCATTTGTTGTTTCCCCTAACAACTGCATTGCTTAGCAGCAGAAATTCTGGTCCCAAACAGGGTTGTTCAACAATTACTACCTGTAAGTAAGGAGATCCTGTTTGGACTTGCTTCAGTTGTGGTTCTTCTGTTTGACCTACATGCTTCAGCCTGCCTCTGATATCTCCTTGGGCATTGGGACTCAGTCCAGTGACACAGTAGAGCCAAGCTTGGCTCATTACTCATCACTTATCCCTTCCAGCTCAAAACAAGTAACTGAAGAAGGCAGTAAGCCAGAATATGCTGTCTAGGGAATCAATCGTATTGCATCATGTTGGAATTTGCCTCCGATCAGATCTCTCCCCAGTCATTGTAGAATGAAGGAGTCTATACTTTTTAAAAGATATATTTGCTGATGGATAATAGTAGAAGGATTGTTAATTAAATAATCCCACAACATTGAAAAGTGTAGTCTAAGCGCGTTTTCTGGGACTAAGTCCTAAGTGTGCTGTAGTGGATTGAATTTTGAGTACTTTTTATGATTTTATTATCATTCTAGATGAATAATACCATCTGTTTCTTTCTCTGGAACAGCACTAGGCTTTTCAGACTAGGCTTCCCTATAAGGGAGATGGGCAGCATAAAAAAATAAAAAAATGAAAAAAAAATATTTATTAGAGCTGGAATCAGTAATAATTGTGCTTTCAAGATCTTGTTGCATTCGTGAGAATACTGAAAGCAGCCCTGTGGCAAATCCTGCCACATTTTCACATGTGTGTTCATCACAATCCACATAGAAAATGGACATAGTTAGACTGGTATCATGAAATTGCAATCCTCCTTTGATCAGTTTGATTCTCTTAGGCTCCCCTGCCTGAAGATGCTGCTACTTCCAAATGATTTGGGGGGGGACGGGACAAAATTATCTTTTAACAGTGCAAAAGGACCCTAATGTTGCATGATCCTAATGTTGAAGTAGCTGTTAGAACTCAGTGTGGTTTGAAAAAGATTGAGAAGTGCTTGAGACTTTGCAGGAACTTTTGTTCCTTGTTCTTTTGAAACAGCCAAGCCTGTTTTCCAGCCTTCTGGGAAAGCTTAAATAAAGATATTGTTGCTTTAGGATTTACTTTAATCCTTAAAGCACTCTCTCTTCTTCAAGATTGTGGAGGAGCCTGGAAAAAAAGTGCTTTTGTTAGTAACAATGCTCCTTTAATTATGTTTATTGCTATACCTCCTAATGTATTTTTTAAATTTAAATTTGCATTTTGAAAATAGTGGTATTAAAAATCAAAATGGTCTGCTTTTCAGGTAAATATGATTAATGCAGCTAATAGCATGTGAGAACAAACTAATCCTTGTTTAAGAACCATTTGTTCAGCAAACTTCAATTATGAAGGCATTGAACAAATTGTACTTACCCCCCCAGTCCTTGAAGTTATGGCAGTTGCATCACCCCGCAGTCATGTGACTAAAATTTAGGTGCTTTGCAGCCCACCCACTCTTACAATTTCATAGAATATTTCAACTCCCCACACCCACCTATCTTCCCCCATCTCTGCCCTTTTGGCTGTCCTGCACTCTGCTGCCCTGTACTCCACCACCCCTGTTGTCCTGCCACTGTGCCCTCCATTGCCATGCTGCCCCCACCATCTTGCCTATATATCGCCTTGCTCCTCTGCAGCACCTCCCATCCCAGCTGTCCCTCACCATTTTCTTCGTCCTGCTGCTTATGAGATGGGCCTGGTGGAGGGGCATCGGAGTGCAAGTGGCCGAAAAGCCAGAGGAGGAGAGTTAGATGGGGAGGGAGTTGTCAGTTCACCAACTCCCAACTGACAGTTCACCAACTGGCAGTTTACCCTCTTCAATGTGGGTGAACTGCCAGGTGCCCATTTTTGGTCACATGACTGTGGGGCAGTGCAATGAATATAACTTCAAGGACCAATCGTTCAGCACTGCCGTAATTTTGAACACCTGCTGAACAAATGGCCATTAAAAAAACACCACTTGTATAACCCATACAAACAAAAGCTTTTTTGGAAAACACCATAATATATAAAAATGGGAAGGAGTCCTGAAAGGGAAAAAAAGAAATAATATACATACATAGATATGCCAGTCTTAAATACACTCATCTTGGAATCCAGGAAGTTACATCTCTCTGCCCACAACAGGTAATCATCTAACAAAGAAATTTTAATAACTTCATCATTGAATTACATCTGGCATCAACTGAATTAACTTTTATTACTGCTGTCGTGTTTTCTGTTCATATCCTTCTCCCTATCCCCTTGCATTTCCCTCTGATTTACTCAGAAGTATCTCTGAAGCAGATCTATTAGCAGTACCTGTTCTGCTGCTGGCAAATGGATGCCACTCTATGCAATCTACTGATTCTTTTCTTAAACCAACTGTTTTCATCATCAGTCTTTTGCTTATTAATTCTATGAATCTGATCCCACTCTTCAGCTATGTTGTCTACCATCTGACCCCTCTCATTCTTTCTCTGTTTCTAGCGCATCTTCATTTCCCTGACTCAATCAACTCATTGGCCAAGGGGCATATGAGAGGAATGAGGAACCACAAAGTAGGTGTGGCCTCATTACATATGTCACGTTTCTTTGTTTCTTTGTTTATATAATTTATAAGGCTTCCCAATTCAAAAATCACTCTGTGCGGGTCACAATATTGAAAAAAAAAAGACAAAAGGCAACAAGTAACAGAAGGTGATAGTGATACAGAAGAATCAAAACGCTTCCATGTAGTCCTCTCTAAAGGACCATTCAAATTATCACATGATCTGGGAGAAAGAATGGTTTTCAGGGCTTTTATAAATAAGATAAAGGCAGGGGTAATGTTTAAAACAATAACATACCTTTTTATGAAGCAGTTTTCATAAGTACAATATAGCAGTTTTCAACAAATATAATCAGGGCTCTGAGGTTTCGGAAAAATACACTCCTGTTTATCAGCTTGTTCTTAATTCTGTTAATTGTTTCATTCAGCTCTTGCTAGCAGTTATTTTTACTACTCATTCTTCCATTTCAGTGAATTATCCTGTTATTAATAATGCAAACCATAACACTAGCATTGTAGAAAAAGGAAGTAAAAAATGTATAGAATCTAATGATTAGTGTAGGGGTCCTAGAACATGTGAACCAATTAAATTCTTTCTACAATAACTCTGACCATTTAGTACTTTTCACCCCACATTATCAACATTAAAAAAAAACATTTTAGCTCTGTGAAATTGATGTGCTAAGCATAATTTTCCTTTGTGTTTGTGTTTTTTTTCCTTTCCCTTGCAGGCTTGCCCTGGGCTTTTCCAGGATGGATTGGGAGGGGTATGAGTTGGCCTTATGAGTACCCGGATGTCACCGCATATTATATTATCTCCTGGATTATAGGTGCTAAAAAATATCATGATTTGGACATTGACTACATTGGGGTTAGTAGAGGAGTTTTTCGTCACATTCTCTTTTTTGTTAAAAATTAAATACAACTTGTACCATATGGCTAATTGTGTAGGTATATTTACCAAGTGTTTTTTTTTAATCCCCTTCTTTCTGCATTAAGCAATTTATTTGTGGGCGATTTGGTCAAAGGGCATGATTGGGATAGTAAAATAAAAGTTAATATGAAAGGCAATTGAACTAGTAAAGTGAATTTGGACTTACACTAACATGCATTTCATCCATAAGTAAAAAATAGTTTAGTTTACTTTGGACTGATTGCAGAAAAGAATCTGCATGCGAGTAAGTCATGGTCTTTTTAGAATTATGTAGATTATATAAAATTGATTGATGAAATTTCACAAATGCTTGTTTGTTTGTTTATTATTATATTTATATTCTGCCCATCTCACTATCTGAAGCAACTCCAGGCTTTTTAATTAGTCTGCATAGAGACTGGATTTAAAACATACAATTTTTCCAAGTGGAGATGACCAGATAATCCACGTCATTCTGTTAAAACCATAGTACAATATTTGCCCATCCTAATAGTTTAGATAAGATGGGCACACTCAAGATCCCCTCCCTTAAATATTGTCAGTGATGGGGCCTTGGAGGCCTTCCTTCACCCCAGCCCTCTAGAATACCTTCCATCTAGATTCAAGGGATCGCTACCCTTTCAGCCTTCAATCAATCAGAATAGAGCTGGAAGGGACTGTGGAAGTTTTCTAGTCCAAACCCCTGCTCAATCAGGAGACCCTATACCATTTCAGGCAGGTGGCTGTCCAATCTTTTCTTAAAAACCTCCAGTGATGAAGCATCCTACAACTTCTGAAGGCAAGCTATTCCATGGATTTATCGTTCCCAAAGGTCATTAAGACTTGGCTCTTCCTCTAAGCTTGGGCTAGGGTGGGGTTGAACTGGGAAAACGTTTGTTCTGGCACCTGAGAAGGGTATTCTTTGAGAGGTCCTTGATGCTCTTTGGTATCACTGATGATATTACCTAGTTTAGGTAATGAAACATCTGCAAGAAAACAAGTAAGCTCAGAGAGCACCAAGGACCCTCATGTAAACTGTCAGCTACAGATATTTTCCTTTATTAGGGTATTCCTTGTTTTTAAATTAGATTTCATGGATTGTTGTGAGCAGCCTAGAGTAATTACATGTTGTGAGCAGCCTAGAGATATTAGTCCTGTAAATACATACATACATACATACATACATACATACATACATACATACATACATACATTATATAGATACATGGCATAAGCTTGAAACTAGTCCAGATTTGTTCATGATAAGCTAAACTTGGATTTTGTGTAATATCTGAACATGAGTCTTTGAATTAGAGAAAGGTGCTTCTGGATATTTAATAGTCTGGGAGGCTATCCACTAATTGTTTGTCCATCATAAATGATAAAAAAAATTTGCAAGATTATAGTTGCTCACAGGAGTTTTCTCTGTAGCTTGACAATGTGTTAGAGATTCTAGTGTAGAATTTAATTTGACATTTTTGTAGATAGTGTGTCCCTGCTTTTGAAACTTTATCAAGGTCAAAGATGATGCAGCATGAGTGTCTATGGCAAGTCAGTTTTGATTTATATTTTAAGCTTGAGTTCTTGATTTGAGAACAATATAGCATCCCAGAGAAGAATATATATATAAAATTCAAAAATCAGTGTTTAAAAAAAATTCAATAATAACAAAGCAACATCAGTTATTATTAAGAAATAAGTGACTTGGCGTTCTTTAGAGTAGTTATTTATATTTTGGAAAATAGTAAAACGACATGTTAAACAAAGATACAGAGGATCTTTATTCGCAGGATATTCCTGAAGAAAAGACCTTGTCTCTCACTGGAACAGGGCTTCTAGTGCTAAACTTAAAGACTACATATTTTTAATGTGTTGTGAATGACCTAGGGAAGTATTGTCTGACCTTGTGACTTTAAGAAGCAGGGATTTTAACACTAGGCATTCCCACGTAAGATGCTCTCTGAGGAATTCTGGGTGTTAATAGTCCACTTCTTAAAGTTGTCAGGGTTGAGAAACACTGACCTAGTCATGTAGACTTTAAAGAAACACTGTGGCTGAGATATTCAATTGTTCCATTTATGCTTCATTCTCTAATTGTTAGGGTTCCAACTCAAGTTGTTGTGCTTTGGGGTTGGGAACTGGATTTAGTGGAATTCTTGTTCTAGTCTTGATGGCAGTTAGATTTTATTACTTGTTTTAAGCAACATTATAACACTTTTAAACTGTTTTCCTTTTTTTTCCTTTAAGATTTGGAATGAGCGATCTTTTAACAGCAAATATATCAAGGTATGTCAACTACTGTCCTTTACTTATTTAGCCAAGTAGGAGTGTCATTCTTGCTTTAATATGGAACAAAAGTATGCAGCAGAGCAAGAATGCAGGGTTACTTTACTTCAGGTAAACAACTAATAACTATTTGCATGACTTGATGTGTACTAAAATATGCTTGCATTTGTTGCCTGTCTGCTTTACATTTGCATGCTCTCCTATTTACTAATAACATCTGACCCATTTTGTGCTATTCATATAATATTGACTGGACATTGAAAGTAAAATGTAATGCTGTTCTTTTTGTGTGACATTTGAACTGAAATATTCTCAGTTTGAGGGCCTTTACTAGTGTCTGCTCATTATCCTGCTGGCTCAGTAGGTAGTATTCTGATCCCAAGTTGTTTAGTATCTTGACTATCATAGCTAGAAACATGATGAGCTTATTAGCTAACTAGCAGCTAGTGCAGGAACTTAGCCATCTTAGTTACTCCACTATACAGCTGCAGTTTGTTGACCAAGTATAAGAACAGTTTTATACTGAATACCTTGGAATGATCTATGGATGAGGCTATGCATCCATAAATAATTGTAGCTGGGTTGTCCCTCCCCAGAAAAAACATCTAACTGGTATATTATCCAAGTTGACATTAAGCACTCTTAGCCATGGATAGAACTTGGGCCTTTAGTGACTGGAAGTTTCTTCTAAAATCTAGATACAGTGTCTAGAAACTAAAAAAGAAGGCATAATACTTATTTCTTTATAATATTATTATTATTTATTTTATTATTTTATTAAATTTATATACCGCCCCATTCCGAGGACTCGGGGCGGTTCACATAAAAATATAAAAATATATA
>JANHFL010002366.1:53817-76024 GCA_032468155.1 Oxyrhabdium leporinum
TTTGCAGAGAAATCAATATCATTAGATAATAAAATAGTCTCAAACATTTTACTATTCAAGTAATTAGGGCAAAAAAGCGATGTTGAGTTGGCCACATCCACCCAGTCACATGACCAACTAGCCACGCCCACAGCCAGAGAACCTGTTGCTAAAAAATTTGAAGCCCACCCCTGGTCTTATATTATAGCCAGACTAACATCTATGTCTGTACAGTATATGTATGTTTCTTATTTCCTAAATAGTCTATTTTTTGTTGCTTGAGCTTTCACCAAAGTCTTTAGCCACCATTTAACCATCTTCTGATTGGCTTGTTGCTGTCAGCTGCTGTTCTGCACTGGCATGGCAGTTTCTCAGTCTCTGCTGAGGTTAAAAAAAGGAAGATGGTTTACCAGCTGCTGGCTGGTTATAACTTCTCAGCACTTCTGCTAACGCAGTGAAGCTGCTGAGCTTTGTCTCTTCATTCAGTTTGTCTGCTGCTGGTTTGTTGAAGTCCAAGCCTACTCCCCCTATACTATCACTTGCCAGTTAGGCTGATAACTATACTCCCTCAGCTATAAATTCTTCCTTTCTATTCTCCCACATAACACAAATCTTTCTCAAAGCACATAGACATACCCACACTTGTGTCCTCAGTGTTTTCCTTTTATAATTTGAAACCAGGTATAGACTTCAGGCTGCCTTTAAAGTGCCAGGGGAGGAGGACACAAAGGGAAGGTAACCTCCCAACCATCATCATTTTTGGAACACTGTGTCTCTGCAGACTTCCAAACAAGTATGAGTGAAAAGCAGAGTTCACTACTTCATTCACTGAAGAATAGTGATTTGGATAACTGTATTTGCATAACTCCCAAAAGATATCTTGTCAGATGCTGTGTGATAAAGATATATGACCTTAAGATATGTGGTTGACAGAGGCAGGTCCACTCAACTTTTCAGTTTTCCTCACACCTTTTATTTTTTAATCACTTTAAGAGAGCAAGAAGCAATTTCAGCCAAGCTTTATCAGAATCGTCAAGCACTGACTTTTCTATCTGCAAGCCTCACTAAACTGTTGTGGTCATATACTTGTTCTGAATGATAGCCTGTCACAGCCTGTCGCAAAAATACCAAGCAAGCAAGCATTTTCCCCCAGCCTGGACTCTTAATGTCTAGCTCAAAGCCATTTTAAAATTGCATTACTTAGAAAGTTTTATAAACCTGGGAAATACATATACCTAGCATGTATGCAACTTTCTCTGCTTGCTAAATAATAGAACTATTTCTATCTAGAATTTAAAAAGAGCCTGAAATTATTCTAGCAAACATTTTTTTCATCAATCAGACTGACAGTTGATTATCTGACAGGCATGCCTTTGATCTTATTTTCCATCTTCAGGTTCACCACAAATTTTCTGTCTTGAGTAGAAAACCCCTTCAGTGTTTCCTCCTCATGATCTTTTGAGTAATGCTCAAACAATTCTTTTTGGAAAACTTTTTGGCATTTGTCCACAAGAAAATCCAACTCATTTATCTTTACTAGGTTTTGTAAAAAATCATTAGTCAATCTTCAATAGCCAGTGGCTGACAAACTCGATTTTAGCTGCCAGCCATCATCTCCATTTCCAATCTTCTTCCTAGAAACATCCCTGATGCTATTTGATTCCACATCTAATGCCAGTACAGATCTGGTACTGATACCAGCCTACTTGCATCTTTGATTTTTCCTGTGTCAACTTTCATATGAGAATCTAAAGTGGTACTCTTAGTGTCTTAGCAGCAAAGTGAGAACAAACTGTTTTGTTTGGATAGTTGCATTAATATATGAAGAGCTGTTAAAACACTATAGTAGAGAATAGGCTCATCCCATATAGTATTCCTGCATTTCCACATTACAGCTTTCTGCAGGGGGAAATATTATGTTGAATTCTGTTGTTTATTTGACAATTTTTCTGTATTTGTCTTATTTCCCAAGATGACATAAGAGAACACCAGACATGAAAGCTTAATTTCAGCAATTTAACTATACAAGACCTAGCTAATGGCAATCATTGCTGGAATTTGTCTTCCTTGTCTTTTATTTTTATCTTGGTATTTTGTTTTTTTCTGTCTAGATTAGAACTGTGCCTGTGTTATTCGTTTGCATTAGAAACTAGTGGTGCTGAATTTATTAAAAAAATGTAGACATCCATTTTTGACTGAGAATCAGTGTGTTTTATATTTTTTCAGTTAGCATTATTTGTAACTTTCAAGGTGCAGATGAAGGAAAGATAGATGAACTATGTTTAAGGGGTTTGCATTGTGTTTTCAAATTGTGGAATTATGCAATGCTGATTCCATCCATGCTGCAGTGCCTAGCTGATGTATGATTTTTCTCTCGGCCAGCATGCTGAAAGTGGACAGCAGCAAAGTTAGAGAGAGAGAGACAGAGAAAAAAAACATATTTTCATACTAGTGTACCTAATTTGCCCAAAAAGCGTTTGGAAGAGAGTCACAGAGGATGAGAACTGGTGATGCAGATGGCTGATTTTATGAGGGCATTGTTTTCTGCTGACACAAGGAAGGGTAGATAGTGTTATAAATCAATTGTGAGGAAATAGCTTGAGTTACTTCTTCCATAGCCAAGTCACTATTTGATCTCTGCTTTTATTGTCAGAATATTGACCCCCAACAGATGAGATTTTCTATAACTCTTGGCCTCATTGGGCTAGATATGAAAGGGAGAAATTTTTCTTTTTGTATTTTAAATGTTTTTTAAAAACTTAAATTATAAGGAAATCACTATGGTGCACATTTTCTGTTCTCCCAATATTTCTTCTAAGTATACAGAGCAAGGAAATGCAGTCAGAAGACCTGTGAATTGCCTGAATGACCTGAGCTTAGATATTCTCCACCAAGAAAATTATTCCTCTTCTTTCCCACCCCATTTCTTGTTAGTCAATTTAATAAATAGGAATTAATCCTATTAATTAATCATACCAATTCATTCTCATATATACTATTTTGAGCTTCTTAAAATGGCAAGATGCAAATATATAGCCAATATTGGTGTCTGCAGCTGCAACTTCTATAAATATTGAACTCAACATGGAAAGTTTTCTTAAAGAAAGAAATATAGTGCTGATGCTTTAATTTTTCAAAGAGTTGCAACTGAATATTAACAGACTAACATGATGGTTCAGTGATGATGGAAGTGGATTTCATTCCACATACTGAAATGTTAAGCAAGATTATATTGCAATGTTTTGGCTTGCCAGAAATAAGAAGGACAGGAAAGAATAAGTCTCAGAATAAATTTATAATGTTCTGCTTCAAATAGATATTAATGGAGAACTGTATTTTTTTTCTCACTCTACATTACATTAGAGGATTGTGCATAACTGCCTACTGTCAAACAAAACAAATTCCTTTTCATTCCTATGAATCTCTTACTTTTGGTTGAAATGCACAGAAGCAATAGAATTGGTGAAGAGCGTGGATGGTGAGAAATAAAACTGTTCATGCTGCTAAGATTATTCATTATGTTCTACTCTTTAGCCATCTTTTAAGGCTTCAAATGCATCTTCAGTCAACACCAGTAGGAAGGATCATATCTACAGTATGCTTGTTATATCTCCTCCCAGATTTTATAAAGGAATTGCTAAGATTATCTAGTCCAATCCTCCAACTGTGCAGGAAAGCCATTTCAACATTCAGAAGAGGTAGCTGTCCAGCTTCTTCTTCTTAAAGGCCTTCAGAGATGGAGAACCTATATTGGAAGAGGGTAATAATAAACATCTTCGATACAGTTGCCATGAAAACTACATGAAATAGTCTGCTGAAAACTGTATGTCTACAGATTTTCTAAATACCGAGGGAATGGAAATGAAATGTTGTTCCTAAGGCTATGTCACAGAGGAAGGCTTCCCTCTAAGTGCCAGAAGACAGGTTACAGGGGCAACTTTAAAAGGACCTCTATTGCAGGTCCTGATGGGCAAACAGGTTCATAATATGACAGATGAACCGAAGCATTTAGGACTTTGAAGGTTAATGTCAAAAACCTTAATTTGTGCCTGATAATACAACTGGCAAGCAGTGCAGACATCATGTCATCTCTTTAGCTTGCATTCTCTTAAGTGGTCAGACTGACATATGTTCAAGCTATATTAGATGTTGCTTTGAAAAATATATCATTCCTTGCAGGCATATATTATAATATACAAAATCAGATCATTGATCAGTAGTAAGTTAAATGTTTTTAAAAATAAAAGAAAATAAAAAATAATTTACAGATTTTGTGCAATGCTCTAGAAACACCAAATCTGTGAATGTATTTAGATTAACTTTTGCATGTCATTGCATGTTAAACTCATATCCTACTGATATATGGGAACTAGCCTTTCAGTTTGGCTATAAATTAAGCTGTCACTCTCCAAGACATAAAACATGCTGTCTCAATCAGCAGGCTTTTCTTTCATCCCTTTCATCCCTGGCTTTCCTATATTAACTGTGCTTTTTCACCATTACAGCCTGTCATAAGTTCCTAGATGGTATGTTTAGCAGAGCTTGGTCAAGAAAAGGTGCTGCATTTTGTTTTTCATTACAAAGATGGATTGCAGCAATTCTCTGCTGTCCAGCCTCCTTGATGAGGCCTTTCAGCATCCATAGCTTTTCTTGCTGCCAGGCACTTAGTCTTATTAGGTCATCTCAAAAGCAAACTTCATTTCAAGGTGTTGCATGGTGTCATATGCAGCAGTGTGTCTTTTAGGCGACAGTTTTTATTTAATGTCACAAATTAACTTGCCATTTCTTCACTGGATAGATTTCTTTTTAATTTCTGTTGTTGCTGTACTAGCAAGCCCCTCCCCCCTTTTTTGTTTTTGTTTTTTAAAATCAAGATAGGTAGGATGAAGGAATCACTGAAACATTGAATGAAAAGATGATTTGGTGCAAATATTTTGTGACTTGATTTTGTGAATGTGAACTTGATCCGATCAAATTTTTAAATTTCCCTGATTGTAATGGAACCATTCAAGCATTTACTTGATTTTCATCATAGAAACTTCATATGCATTTTTGGGGACCAAAATAAATAATTGGGTAGATCACTATGGAAATTGTATCATTTCCAAGGTATAAAACAAGTACACACAGCAGCTAACACCTCCTTGTATATCTCTTTTCTGCAGTGATGTTGCAGCTGGTAATTTAAGAAATCCATTATGTAATAGAATATCAGCCATTATATGTGGACTTGTTTACTTGCTTTTGTTTCATGTTCATTTTGTAATATGTCAAATTTATTTACTTATGTAATATGTCAAATTAATTAATTACTTAATTCCACCTTTATTAGTTTTATAAACAACTCAAGGTGGCCAACATTCTTAATAGTCCTCTCTTCGCCTATTTTCCCCACAACAACCCTGTGAGATGAATTGACTGAAAGAGATTGACTGGCCCAAAGTTACCCAGCTGGCTTTTATTCAGAAGATGGGACTAGAACTCACACGCTCTTAATTTCTAGCCAGATGCCTTAACCTCTAGGCCAAGTATGAAGCACACTGAGGCAATGTATTCCTGAGGATAATCAGGCAGCAGTTGTGAAGACTAATATGGTAAACTTTTCCCATATGGCAAAGTCTGCCATTGTCCTAAATCAGATTAATTTTCTCTTTTCTGCAAAGAAAGAACTTTACCTTATCTTAGCTGCGTTGGTAACACAATGGAAATAAGTAATGCCTAGTTCATACATGACAGTAATCTATAATGATTAAATTAAAATATTTTATTAAGCCTAAAACAAACAAACCAAGCTCATTTCTGTTTTGGATTATTTGTCATCAAAGCCAGTTAATGGGATAGACTTAGATATGGGAGAGTGAAATAACATACTATGGTTTTTAGTCTTGAAATTCATTGAATGGTTGTGAATGTCATCATCTTTGTACCAGTGTTATTATGTAATTATCACATATAGTTTTGTAGATGTCTGGTACATATCTGTGTCTGTCTGTCTGTCTGTCTTTCTGCCTGCCTGCCTGCCTACCTCTATTATACCTTATGCCTTATTCCTATACAAAGTGGACAAAGATAGAAAAAAAATATGAATAGACACAGATGAAAGCATGACTAGGTAAGGATGGAAGATGGAGTTCATGTGGCACAATCCAGCAGATCATAGAAGAAGAATGCTTTGTTCTGAAAGATTTTAATTCCCCAGCATGTGAAAGAATACCATATGAAAAGACCTCCAAGAAAACAAAACATTAAATGCTTCTAAGGAAATTTGGATATAACAATGGAATTCAAGTGGAAAAATGCTTAGATGTAATAGAAAAGTTACCAAGCTGGGACTGACTGAATTTATAAAGTGAATAAGAATGGTATTAAGTTGCAACCACCATGTACACTGATTTCTAACATGCAGGGCCAAATTTATGCTGGACTTAGCCCCAAAACATATATGGAATATGAGCTCCAAATGGATTGACACAATGTTAAACTGATTTTATCAGAAAGTACTTAAGTATAATTACCAACATACCTGACCTCATGTTAAATCTAGCCACAGTTGGATTTTTAAACCTAATCTTCCAATGATTTCAGGTTGATTTCACTTTTTAGTTGTGAGACAGGAAATAGACTGAGACTCATATTTAATTTGGCTGATGTAGTCTGTTTCTTCTGAAGTTTTCTTAGTCTCGGAACTGAATGCCATGTCTTACAGTTTGCAGCTTATATTTATATTTCTTTCAGCTCAAATTGCATTAGAGACTGAAGTACTCCTACATATGTTTTATGAGATGGTATAAAGTCTGAGGTTTGATGCATATTTAATGTTATTGATCTTTAATTGATCCATCATTAAAACACTCAGTGAAAAGCTGTATTGATAAAATCCAGTAGAGTCTATAGATTCTGATAGATAGGAAATGCGTAGAGCAAGGAACCATGAATGAAAAATTTCTCCATTTAATGAGTTTGGACCTCAAACCTAGTCTGGTTGAATTGGAGTATACATATGTGTGTGTGTGTGTGAGAGAGAGAGGGAGAATAAGTAAAGGAAAGATTTAGTGCTTTTAGTTCAATAAGTGATCAATAAAACTTGTACTGCTCCATATATTTCTCTATGCATTCTGGGTCTCTGGATGAATAGTAACACCAAATAGCACTAGATGTATTATATTTTTACACTTCTCCCCAAGTGACATGGCTAAGACAGACTTTATTCCTTACATGTGGCATATCTCTGGACAAGATACATGGAGAATTTCAGCTGGGTCAGTTCTCCATGTATTAATAAATCCATTCATTTTCTCTCTGCCTAATGTAAATGATACAATTATTCAGAGGATTAAATGGTGCTTTGTGGAAAATGCTGGCTTTTCGGCTAAGAAACAGATGAGCAGCCCCTCTCCTAGAATTGGATATGACTGGATAGGGAAAACCTTTACTTCTATTTTAAATTGTTATCCAAGTCATTATCTTGGCTTGTCATTTGTATTTCCTCTTCTGCTGTCTCTATTTGGTAATCCACAATTTCTTATTAATCTTAATAAGCTTGTTTTACCTCTTCATTCTATAAGTCTTTCAAAGCATTTTCTTTAACAACTTTCCTTTCTTCTTTTGTAAATAATATATTCATATAAGTAAACATTATTCCTGTCGTTGTAGCTACAAGTCTTTGTCGTCATTCTTCAGATTTCACGGCAATATCTATCATTATTTATAATCCAATGTTTATCCTCCAATTCAAAAATTCCTAGTGTTTAATTTTTGATACCATAAAGGCTCAAATCTCTGTTATTAGTTTGATAGTCTAAACTAAATGGTACTCCCATGAAGGTATTATATACTAATTTTATTTTCCGCCCAAATCATTTAGCAAAAATCCTAAGGTTCAAAAGTCCATGTATATGTTTGTTAAATTAAATTTTTATTTAGCTTTTCGCTATTTGTTTTTAATTTTTAATTCTTAAGCTTATAATTCATTTTTCTTTTGTTCGGGAATGAAGATAAACTCACCAGGTGGCTTTTCAAACTTTTGAAGATTTCTAATGTCCTTAATACATATATTATCTAATGTCTTTAATATAAAAATAGCAAAAATGATTAGAAAGTAAGATTAGGCTTTTGAAATTAGGATATGAGACATATGTAAAAACAGCTGTAACTTTCTCACCTCTTGCCTTATAATATTTTTACGCCTCTCTGATAAGGTGAAATCAGTTCTTAATGAAAAAAGTCAGTCAGAAATATTGCAATAAGCTCAGTGCAACTACTAAGTTCTTCCTTTGTAATACTTTTCTTACAATATACTCGATCAGTTCACAATAATAGATCTTATTTGTCCATTTAAATGTTATGGATGGATGGGTTTTCATTAAATAACTAATTAATTAATTACTAAATTCTATAAATGATTATGAATGTGAGCCCCCCCTCCTCAAATTTCATTTTTCTCATGTGTTCTTTCTGTGCAAGAGAGCTAAGTGGTTTTACATTATTTATAACCACAACATTTTTTAATCCAGTCAAGATAAAATGTTCTGGGACTCTCCTATTTCTTTCATTTATCATAGCTGAGAAATATCAGTGAAGAAAACGGCTTACTTTTCAGATAATTTTAAAGAGCTAGGTAGATACAAATGCTAGTCATATCTAATGCATTCATCTGTTTCTGTTTGTTGATGAATAATGATTGGGATCTTTTTTTTTTTATTGAGGGAATAAAAATATTCCCTGAATTACCTTTGACATCAGGAATGTTCAAATATCTCTTGCATAATAATGAAAGAATTACATTATATATTTTGATTAGAGTAAAACAACAAGAAAAGAGTTGTCACTGGCACGCTGTTGTAAATAACTAAATTTTAAATCTATTTTGAAGATACTGTGGGTAGTGAATTCTCCATCTATGTAATAGAATGGTTATTGCTACATGTCACAACATGCTGTTTCCCCCGCCCTTCTGAACAGCTTCTAAACTTCAACTGTAAAAAGGTAAGCAGCAGTATCACTCCAGTGTATTAAGAAAGATTGACATTTTTCAAAAATGTAGTGAGCAAGAATTTTCTGCCTCTGTCTAGAGGAAGGTGGCTAAAAAAAGGAAAAAGATCGCCTCCTTCTAACCACAAAATTATCCTGGAATTAGAATGAATGAAAAATATCATAAACATTGCTTCCCAATATTCAAAACAGAAAGTTGGCATGAAATGTGGATAGATAGATAGGTAGGCAGTCATATATATGATTAGGTTTTAAGTATACATTTTACAGCAAGGTGCCACTAGATGGCAGCATTACGTAGGTTAAATGTCCAAATAGTGTATTTAGAAAAATTGCTCTCCCTCTCAGGAAAACAATTTAATGTATGGCTACTTTAAGATGTCATTCTCTGTAGTCTTCAGATAAACACAATTTTGAAATGCTAGACTGAAAGAAAGTAACTGAGTGGGCAAGAAATGATCAAGAATCTATTGGGACTTTCTAGCCTAACTTTCTTATCTGTGTGTATGAGTATGGCTTTTCTATCTGCTTGCCCATTGCTTATCATCCAGGTAGTTGCTCCTGTCAATAATTCCTTGAAAAGCCAGAACAAAGTTTGGCAAATGGAATGGAGAAGAGGACATAAACTCCACATTTGTGAACCATGTGTTGTTTGCTCATATCCCAGTATTTACTGCTTTTGATTATTACTTGGAAACTCCATTTTGCAAGATTGTATCTACATTAAAAATAAAATAAAATACTGAATGTGGATAATGAATGATCAAGATGGAGTTAATTTTAGACAAGGCAAAGATGCTATTGATCAGGTGACACCCTGATGGAACTTGGAATTCTGCCTGTTCTGTTTGTACTTAGGGTTAGGAATGGAGTGGGTTTGAATTATCTGCCTTCCAAATTTAAAACTTAATCAGAATGCATTGTCCATTCAATAATTCCAAAATCATCAATTGAGCACAAAGAAGAAAATATATATAAACAGTGCTTTTACAGTAGGAAAAATTTGGGGGACAATATGCCATGTCAGGAATGGGCGTAAGAAGAATACTAATTAAGAAAAATGTGAATGAAATTTTCAAAGAAATTTTGTGCAGATTTTTTTGGTTGAACTTTCAAACTGATGTAGATATCAACTGAAATAAATATGTACTTGGGGCAACAATAAAACGTCTGGATTTGTATATTATAGTAAGCTATTTTTTCAAAGCTATCTGTCTTTGATTAAGACTGTAGTTTGTAAGAACTACTTGACTCCATTCTAATTCTGAAGTTTCAGGTAGCAAAATATCGGAAACAATGTTTCTCTGCACAATTTCTTTTAACAGCTCCTTTCTGGATTACTCTGCCTTGTTAATAGCTCTGATCCTCATTATCACAAATCATCCTTTTTGCCAATTGTTATTAAGGTTCAGTTCAAGGTACTGATTTTTCCTTCTGAAGTGCTGGGCCTGGCTATAAAAACATTAATTGTCTCCTTATGTACCTGTCTGCTTATAACATCTACAAGAGAATATTCTTTTTAAAAAAACACCAGTAACATCCATAGGCTTATTTACCAAATAGAGAGTACTCTCTCTTGCATCATTCTTAAATGCATGGCTTTTGTAGATGGCTAGATCTTCACCTCTGTGGACTTAGAAAAAAGTATTAAAAGATATGTCTTTTAAATGTAGGGCTTCAAAATTTCTTTATTAAGGAATATTATTAGATGATTGTCTAATTGTATTTAAGTATTGTTATACTTCATCTTGATGACTCTTTATGAAAAGGAAGGATAGATTGGTAGAATAAATAATGAAGAATAAGGGGCATTCATGGATGACCAGGGATAAAACTTCCCTTTCTTTAGAGAAAACTGACTTAGGCTGTTCAAGGAATAAGGTTAGAAAACATTATCAGGATGATCTCAGTAGGCTGAAACAATGGGCGACAAAATGAATTTTAACAGGTACAAAATGCAAAATTCAATACAGGCAGAATAAAAAGCAAAAGCATGAGGTGGAGGAAAGTATGCCAAGCAGAAAAGGAAAATTATCTGAATGTGTTGGTAGATTACAAGGTTAACATGAACTGACAATATGATGCAGCTGCAAAATAATGGTAATAATAAAAACAAATGCACTAAACCAGGGGTGTCACACTGGTGGATTCATCAGCCACAGGCCACGCCTACCCCAGCTCCGTGAAGGGAAAAAACATTGCAATGTCACGTGATAGCAACTTGACGCAGCAAGTTTGACACCCATGCACTAAAGACTACACTGCCTCTACAGACATATTGCTGCAAGTTGTTGGAAGGGACTTTAGAAATTAGTCCAATCTCCTGGTCAAATGTAGGAATCTTCCACTATATCCCTCCCTCTCCAGACATTTCTCGAAACAATTCCAGCAAAAAAGAATTCATCACCTCCCAGAGTAATCTTGTCTATTGTTGAACAGCAATTATCATTTGGATTTTTTTTTCTGATGTCCATTCAAAATCTTGCTCTTCATAATTGAAATCCACTGTTTATTATCCTGCATTCTGGAATTAGTCTGCCTAACCTTCTATATGACAGACCTTCAGATACTTGAAAACAGTTATTGTCTGTCCTCACAGTCTTTCAGCAAGTTAATTATGCCCAATGGGTCCAATAATTTGTGATAAGTTTTTTTTTATTCCAGGCTGTTTAAAATTTGGTTCTAGACCTCTTTGTTCTTGGACACATTTCTATTGAGACAAGGTTCAACAACATAATTTCTACAATCCCTTCCAACTCTTTATTCTATGATATCCTCAGTCAGTCAAGATAATCATATATGGGATGAATTAATTGGAATAATGCACCATTTATTTACTTATCACATTTATACGGCTGCTTATCTCATTTAAGATTGGCACTGTGCAGCTTTTGTAAACACATATGGGTAGACTTTATTTCTGTATTAGAAAAATCAACTGGATCCAGCAAAACAGAGGTGGGATCAGTTACTTCTGGCAATCCACCTACCTGGATGAACTATATACAAATACAAAACTAACTTACTACAACTATTGCAGGAGCTCAGTTTAGGGGAACCAAACAAATGTGTTTATTGCCGTTGCTTAATTCTAGAAACCTTTGGTATAAATTTTCTAGCAATCTATCAATATTTATCCCCTGACTGTTGGGAGTTGAATTGTTCTGTGTACTTGTGAGCATTCCTGAGAGAAGAACAAGAATTACTGAGCAGGTTTAAAAAGAAAGGAGTACCAAAGGTGTTTTTCCAAAAGGCATTTGGACTTTTTTGTTTTTTCCCCTTGCAAGCATTTAGATTCTTATTCAAGAAGCTTCTTCATTTCAGCTTCTTGGATGAGAAGCAAAACGTTTTCAAAGAAAAAAAAACCAAGAAAGTCCAGTTGCCTTTTGGAAAAGCACCCTGGGGACAACCATGACCTCGATGGTTGAGAATTTCCAGAGACAATACAATTCTTTCAGGATATCCTTTATAAAATCAGGCAAAGCCTAGCACCTAGCTAGCTGCATCCTATGAGGAGAAGAGTCCAAGAGCATGTTCTGTATTGCTGTGTACCTGGAAAAAGAAAGGAAAAAGAAGCGGCCTCAGGTTAATAATATGGTATGAAAAGAGCAAGCAGCCTTTTTCTTAAGACCAAGTGTGGATAAAGAGGACATTCTCTTTATCCACACTCACTAATCTGAGAATGTGCTTTTATTTTAATGATATGAACCTTTTGCTTGCTGACCAAGAGATGAGGCCTAAATAGGCTTTATTGGATCCTGAGTTCTCACAGTAGTATAGATTTCCTGTTGACTGTCTTAATCTATGTGGTCCTCTGGGAAAGTGAACAGCAAATGCCTTGTAATACTTTTGTACTGTTCAGTAGGGAAGGCTTAGACAGCTCAAAGTATTAGTCTAGGAATAGATATTATTTTAACTGGCATGTTATTTAATCATCTTTGAACTGAATAAAATGCAGGAGCAAGTTTTCATTTGTAAAGCTTTCTAGATTACATGGCAATTGAAGAAATTTCAAGGATATTTTAATTGTTCCAGTTGTATTTTAAATGTTGCATGTTGCACTTTGAGACAGAAACACAAAAACAGTATTAGATTTTAAAAGACATGGAAGAAGCTGGGCTGAAATGAAGGAAAGATAACGTTATGTTGCCATTTTAGAGAGCTTCAAATGTTTGAGAAAATGCTTTTAAAATGATTTACTTGTATTTCCTCCAAAAGAATCCAGAATACAATAAATATTTTATTTTGCTAATTGGAGAATATTATTCCAGCAAAAAGATATTATAAAGCTATTGTTATGCCCAACCTTCAATTTCAAATGTGAATGCATGAATTATGTACTTATCCTTACTAAATCTCTGAGATATCAGAAACAATTACTGTGTTCTTTCCTTAATTTATTTAAGTCTGACTTTAAAAAATAACCCCAAGACTGTTGTAAAGAGTTGTATAAAAAAAGCCTGTCCTTTCATTCCCCGTGAACTTCAAGTAAGCCTAATTTTTTCTCCTATCACAAAGAATCAGATGTTGTGTTACTAATTATTAAAGGATGAAGATATAATCTTCCTTTAAAATCAAGCCTTTATTTCCAAGATTGTTAAAAATAATTCATCTGGTATTGGTTAAATATCTATTTTTAATGATGAAATCATATAAATATTGTATTTCTTGATTTTATAAACATGTGGATATAAGTATTCTAAAAACTGTATTAGAAAGAAATAAAACCATTTTATCCAACAGAAATAAAGATTTTTTAAGGAAGGGAGAAGTTAAAATTAGGCTAAAGCAAGAGTGGAAAAAACTTTTATGTGATGGTCACACTTTCTATTGCATTATTGCTTTAGCATCTGATGACCACAGAAGTTCTGGCAGTGATGTGGTCATGTTACTAGGAAGTTTGCCTGATGTTTGTTCACCCGTTTTTGCATTTTTTCCCCCGGGGTTGGGGAGTTACGTTGCAAACATTTGTCATGTATTTTGCCCCTTCCTTTTTTTCCTTTAAAACACAAGTATAATGATGCATTTTGGGAATTCGGGTTGTGGTGGTGGTTCAAACAAAGTGGGGAATATGGAATTAATTGGCTATGGACTGCCTGGCTTGGGCTAATATATGGAAAAAGTGTCCTCACTATGAAGACAATTCAGCAGCAGCTATCACTGTCCTAGTGCCTTGAAATACTGTCTTTGAATAGAGTATGCATTTACAGAAAAGATTTTTCATTTTTACAAGAGAAATGTCTTCTACTGTTTGAAGCTTCAACTATCAGATGAATTTCTCACTAAAGATCATTTGCCAAGGCCACTTCACTGCAGTCACTGCCCAAGAAGTAGATGAGAATCTACATCTTAATGAGCCTCTGAAGCCTTCAAAGAAATGGCCTGAAAGTCACCTTGTTCTCAATTTCCTTTTTCACTATCTAAAAGTCTGATTTCTTAGAAGCCAAATAGATTCCAATCTGCTGTTTTTTGTAGAACACATGGACACTCATATTCATACTTGTCCATCACTATTTCACTTGATAACTATATATATTACTAATCCTTTTAGTTAAAAACTGGCTGTGGATCATCAACATCATCATTGGAAAGGTACCTTCTGGAGGCACAGTGCGCTTTTGGGCATAACAAAATACAGTAGACTGGATATTTTCTGTGAGGCGGGTTAAGAAATGCATTAAGCAAAACATACAATTTTACTGTCTTTCTTGAGCTGACAAGGACATTTGACGCTATAAACATGGAGGTTTTCTGTCTGGATCGTTCTGAGACATTATGGATGCTTTATGAAAATCATGAAGTTGATAGAGCTCTTCACTGATGGAACGAGATGACATATCCCTTATAGTGGTGATATGCCAGCAAAAATTAAAATATGGTTTTGAAGAAGAATAAAATAATAAAGCATATAATTTTAACACCTCGTTTACTTTTTGTGCTAATTGTCAGCTTGGATAAGTGCTCCCAATCCAATTCTGTTTCTCCTCTCCTCTCCTCTGTTCTCCTCTGTTCTCCTCTGCTCTCCTCTCCTTCCTAGGTAGTCCTTGACTTATGACCACAATTGAACCCAAAATGTATGTTGCTAAGTGAGACATTTAAGTGAATTTTGCCCCATTTTACAACTTTTCTTGCCACAGTTATTAAGTGGATCACTGCAGTTGTTATGTTAGTAATATGGTTGTTAAATGAATCTGGCTTCCTTATTGACTTTGCTTGTCAGAAGGTTGCAAAAAGTGATCACATGACTCCAGGATACTTCAACTGTCATAAATATGAGTCAGTTGTCAAGCATCTGAATTTTGACCTTGGGAGTGTGAAAACCAGTCCTAAGTCACTTTTTTAAGTGTCATTATAACTTCAAATGGTCACTAAACAAACTGTTGTAAGTTGAGGACTACTTGTACTGTTTAACTGTTTTATAATAACTAGTACATTTTATAAATATCCAGCAAATAAATCAAATTTAAATAAGATTATCTTATTTACACTGTGGGACTTGTCTATGATCTTTGTGATTTTCTTAGACAAGCTTTGATGTTTCACCAGTGTTTTGCCTTTTTTATATAGAGATGACAGGTCACTGATACAGTTTGTTCTTGAAGTAAAATCATAGTACCAATATTTTTAAAAAAATATTTTTTCAACAGCAAGAATAAAGGAATTTCAGCCAGCTCTGATTTATCATTTGTAGCTATTTTGTACACTGTAACACATCTAGGTGCTTTGGGATGAAATGAATTACCTGAATTAATTCAATCTGATTGGAGTTGGGGTGGAATTTGTCTTGGTTGCCTTGGTAACCTACATATCAGGATGAAAGGATAAAATGTGAACCTGGATATCTCAGCAGCATTTAATATGCTTCTGCATGGGTTTGGGGGTAGCATAGACTGCTTTGCATTACCTCAGAATGATAATTTCAGAAACCAGGTCTTGTAGAAATTATCCCATAATATTCTTTAGCATGATTTCTCACTTCTTACTGCTTGTAATAGCTGCCTAGAACTGTTAAAAAGGTGGTGATCAAAATAATGTCACATTATATATTTTATGAAAATCTTACTAAACTCAGAGAGCATTAAGGATTCCACCGTTTAATCCTGGGCTACATATATTTTCTTTTATTGAAAATCCTACTAGTTTAGTCAGACCAGAATTATCACATTCTAATTTCATGTCAGATCTCTCATACTGCTTAGTAGGATACCATGATTGGTGATATCAAAATTTTAAATACCAAGAATAACCTAGCTTTATTCTCTTTGTTGATTCCCAAACAAAAGTCACCATCAGGCTCATCAGTACAGTTTCTCTTATGCCCTCCTGGAGCCAGTTTAAAGTGGTCAAGATAATCTACTATTGCCAATATAAGAGCTGGGGTGGCGCAGTGGTTAGAATGCAGTATTGCAGGCTACTTCTGCTGATCACTGGCTGCCAGCAGTTTGGCAGTTCAGGTCTCACCAGCTCAAGGTTGACTCAGCCTTCCATCCTTCTGAGGTTGGTAAAATGAGGACCCAGATTGTTGGGAACAATATGCTGACTCTGTAAACTGCTTGGAGAGGGCTGTAAAGCACTGTGAGCGGTATATAAGTCTAAGTGCTATTGCTATTGCCAGAAATTGAACTCATTCACCATACCCAACCACAATAGATTAGAGATTAGGCTATAATTGTCCACTGAAAGATTGAGGGGAAGTTTCTTAAGAAGTCTTCTTTAAACTTACCACCTGAAGGTGGAATTCTGCCCTTCTTCAAAGTAAGGGTGAATCCCAAAGTAGATTCTTCAAAGAAGCAACACCTTTGATGTTGCCCCTTCAGCCAATGACTGGCTGCAAAGTTTCTCAGAAAACTGGCCTCAAGTGCTTCTGAACTGGCAATGAGGACTCTGCTTCAAAGAACAGTGTATAAATAGTAGATGAACTGGGAGTATGTATAGAAGCCCTGATAAAAGTTTTACTGATGCAGCCTCTGCTTTGTTTGACTAAACGTTCTCATGGGTCTGGAATAATACGAAAAAAGCCTTATCCATAATTTGTCAGGAGAACCTACGTGCTAAACAACAGACAGAAGCGATAAACTTATGGATAGTGGGTTTTCCATAGCTTCCTTCCCACATTTAAAAAGAGCTACCCATGTGATGCAACCTTTCTCTGTTCAGCACCAGGCTTCCCTACTCACCTATTCATCCCTCCTTCCCTCCTTCCCAAAAAAGTTATATTAATTTTTTTGCCTGTTGTCAAAATGAATTAAATTCTCATGGAATCAATATTAGGATGAGCTTGCAAATCCATCAACTTTGATGGTTCTCCATCCTGGTTTGCAAACATCAGATTTGTTTCCCATGCTGCACAAAGTCTTTTATTATCTCCAGCCCCAAAAGTTGAGGCTAATACTTTGCCCATTTAGTCCAACAAACTGTGAAGTAACTTATTTGCAACTCTCTCACCCCTTCCCTGCTGAGTAAATTAGAGATTCTTCACCCAATGAATACTTTGCCCTTTGCTTAATTCCAAAATTAGGTAAAAGGAATAACATTTTTATTGTTAGTGATAATATTTGTGATCATCAATATCTCTTGTCTCATTTTTCCAAGTGGTTAATGGCAAAAGGAAGGAATGTTTTAGCACTGCATTTTGCACCTGAACAAATTAATAAAATAAAGCATCTCCGGGGTATTTTGAAATGTCTCTAAAAATACTTTATTAAAAGCAATATATCAAGTATTGTGATAGAAATGATTTAATTGCATCAGTTCAATGAGTTGTCTTTTTCCTTCACTGAAAAGCCTTCCTTATATTAATAACTTTGAAACAAAGAACTAGATTTAATATTTCACAGCAATTTAATTTAGCACAAATATTGAGGGAAAGTTTGCTGAAATGAGTTTTGGTTTAAGTACTTTTTATAGGTTTTGCAGTAAGGAGGGTTTTAAAGTCATTTGATTTGATGATAGCACCCCTTCTTCCCCATTGCAATTGGATTTATAAATATCTATTCAAGGAAGAAGCCATATTCAAGTTTATTAAAATGGCAAATTATTCATAGATCATTACACCATATCCAAAAGGTTGGTGAAGATATAAAACATTCACAAGAATGGAATCCAACAAGAATAGCAAAATTTAAAATGCAATATGATTTCTGTAGATAGTTGTAATAGCTGAATTAACAGCTTTGATATATCTGCTCCAATATGATACGCCTGCTTATTTATTTCAATATTTTTCCCAAATCCCACTGACAAATAAACTTCTAATAATCATCTCCTCATCACTGACAGTTACATACATAAGATTTAGTCTTATAATGTTTCCACAAGACAGAACAAATTCAATATTTACCAAGCATATTGTTATTATTTATAACTTCTATAACCTTTTCCCATCATACCTAGTATAAAAGTACTTCAGTTCTAATTAAATAATTGATTCTCTTCATGCCATGGGAAAGTTGGCTGATTATATTCTTATTTTACAGATGAAAAACTAAGAATGTTTGTACATAATTATAAAACTGATCGGGATCTGTAATCCAGTGACATGAATATCTTCCTATCAATTGATGATACAGCATTGGTTTTCAGTAGTGGAAGAAGGGAGATTATTTTTCCACATTTTTTTTTAAGAAAACACATTTATCCTTCTGGAAGAGGAATTCTGTTTTCTGCCATCACTTATAATGATGCCGCCAGAAATATATGAAAGGGATATTTCTTTTTTTCTTTAGAGCAGTTATATTAATGTAGGGTTGTTGGGTTTTTTTTGCAGTTTGTTGTAATGAACTTGAGTTACTGAGCAGTTCAGTTAAATACATATATTGTATATTTACTTAAAATTAAGTATTCAGTGGAATTTATTTCTGGGTGATTGTTTTAAATTGTAACCTCAATATGGCCTGGAAGAACCCTAATTTTAATTTAATCTAAAAGCTTTTTTAATTGGGAACAAGTGGACATTTACCTCCAAATGCTATCATCTGAATAAATAGATTATGCCCCCAGGTATTTTAGTTTATTTGTAGTTAAGGAATAAAAGAGAAATGTTTAGGTCTGAAAAAAGTGTTGTTTTCCTAAGACTATAAAAATATATCAAATTCAGTTCTGACTGGAATCTAGAATCAGACACCCATTAAGCAGTACCTAACTGGATCAATTTTGCTCTTATTATTTCAAATCTATAGACCCTCATGAATGAAAATTTTATGCCAGGAAGGGAATTCTGGCTACCAGGCAGAATATTTGGAGTGTAGTAATACAAATACATCTACAAAATTAGGAAAGGCAATTAAAAGTTCTCAGTAAACTATTTGGCCTTGAATACTATTTTTGATTGAAATGCAGCGTACACATAATCATGATGAATTTAATAGGATTTGGTTTCAAATACATATATTTAAGTACATACTCCATATGATCTGCTCTGAAAGAAATTAAGACATTCCCATGTTTTATTCCCTGTACTTTCCAAAGAGTTTTGAAGACTTGTCCAATATATAAAGACAGTAAGAAAAGTTCTCAGAAGCAGAAATTTCTTAGCAAAAATATTATCTTTTATGGTTTTTTTATGATTTTTCACGGAACTGTATGATAGTACTTGACTTTTTTTTTTAGTGGATCGGAAGAAGAAAACTCATATCTATTCACAGCTAGGTTCATAACTTCCTGAAGGTAAGGATTCATTTATAGAATTGAGCCCTTCACATTCACAACACTCTTGTCCACCAGCAAAAGTACTGCTATAGATGGGATGAGTGTCTTCTATTATTTTTTTCATCTTAGAATAAAAGGCTGTTAGGCTGTGATTATTGTTATGTTATGGTATATGTTATGTTATGTTGTGTTTGATGCTATATTTTATTTTATGCTATGTGTTTTGTGTTATGTTGTGTTATATTATGTTATTATAATAATTTATGGTAGAAGATTACACAGTTTAGCATAACATTCCAAATTCACTTCTATAGTAGAAATGATCATTTTTATGATACAAGTGAATTTGAAATACTTTTCTGTAGGACTGGTGATGATAATTATGATGCCACATGTATCATTATCATAGAAACGATGTAAGTTACATAATTTGTGTCTATTGTACAATTACGTAAAGTGGGTGAGAATGTTTCCTCCTTAGACGCCCATGTGTTTTTTTGTATTGTCCATATTAATCTGCTTCATATGTTTGATATTTGTGCCTCATTATTTCCCCATTTCCTCTCTACAGACAGGTGACATGGCAGGATATCCTTTTGGCTTTTGATCCTCCTCCTATCTGAAATCGCTCATAGAAGTGGTTGGATTACTGCACATCTTTTGTTCCACTTGCATCCTTTCTTGTCAGAAAACCTGCCTGAAAGTTATGTAAGACTGGATTTTCAATAGGCCCAAGAGTAGGTCCATTATCACTTTTTAGAGCCACGTTATGAGAAATTCAGCATTCCTATTGACCCCTTAGGGCAAGGTCTTAAAGATTTTAGCTAACTGTAAGGTCAGGCTCTTCTCCAAAATGCAAACTTGTAGAACTCCCTCACTCCAGCAGATGGGGAAAAGACCTTTGGGAAAGCAGGAATGTGCAAATAAACTAAAATGCTGAAAGTGAGCTCAGGAGATGGAATACCCGTAAAGGAAGAAGGAAACAGGTCAGGTAATGCTCAACCTTGCAATTACTTTAGAGATGTAAGGTGCTGAAGATTGCTCATTAACTAAGGTTGTAAAAAAGCACATTTGCTGTGTCATTATTCTTTTAACATTCATCTGTCAGGCTTCTAAAACTTGTTCTGATTCATTGGAAAATTCATACCTTCTTTTGCACTGGAGCGTTTTCTGCCTATCTCTAAGGCGAGAGTGAGTCAGATTTTTGCTTTTGTGTCCTGCTTCATATTTTGCCATCTTGATTCAAAAAGAGTCTGGTATAAAAGGTTCCCACCCCACTCCCCCCCAAAAAAAATTATTAGCATGAAGGCTACTTGTGTACAGCTTTATATAGCTGTTTTGCTCCTGCTTCTTCCATTGCAGTTTTTCTATATTTTCCTGGAAGCATGTCTGAAGTAGAAACCCAAATGCATTCACTAAACACTCTTACCAGAGATTATTTTGGTTTAATCACTTGAAATTTCTCCTAAATGAACTTTTCTGTCAATGTGTTCTATTGGAACTGGGATTTCAGATTCTTAGAGGGAAAGACTTATGCTTTTCAGTGAGTTACACTAGTTTGTATGATTTTTAAAAAAATATATTTATTTTATCTGAATTGCATTGGAAATATTTTTAACCCTAAAAGCCAGTGAAGGAATATTTTAAATACCGTAGATAAATGTATCCTGTACCCTCCCCCCTCATCTTTTAATTACGATTTTAACTAGATCAGGACTTCTATTGTTTTAGAGATATTTATATGTTATGATTTTATTGTTTTATGTTGTAAGCTGCCCAGAGTAACTTCATTATGACATGGACAGCAAATAAATTTAATAAATAAGTAAAACATTGGGAATCATCACATCAAATCTTTGTTATTAAGCTACCTTTGCCTTCTCATAAAAGAGCTCAAGCTCATTTTGTTTGTTTCTCATACTCTATTCATTCAAGTGTTTCTAAAAAATTGTAAGTTTTTTAAAAATTCTGATGAAGCTCTTGCCTATTTGCATCAGCCAAAATTCAATATATTCAGCTATTCCCAACATAGAGAAGACCAGGTTGTGTGTGTACCTGCCAAGTAGCTATTAAATTTGAAGAGCCTGTCATGAAAAATTAAAGAATGTACAATCATAAGTCAACTCTACAAAAGTAGTTGCACTCACAGGGATTAAAAGCCAGATTTTCAACATGAAACTCAAATGCTATCCTGGTAAACTAATCTGACAGCTTTGTTTCCTCCCATGTTATTTAATTATTTTAATCCACATTATCCTGTCTCATAGATGAAGGAATCTGCAAAACGTAGTACATTTGCTTACTTAAATACTTATTTTTTACCTATTTCTAGTCAGTGATGTTGAACTAGAGACTCTGATTTTAGCTTTCTATATGACTATTTCTTATTTTTTTTTAAAAAAAATTACACTTATATGCTGCCCATCTTGCTATCAATTTTCCGCGTGATAATGTGTGCTGTGTTGAAATTTGCATCAGGATATCTATAAAGTTTGAATGAGAATGTTATTTAGTTTTTTTATTTATTTTTTATTTATTTTTACATTTATATACCGCCCCATTCCGAAGACTCGGGGCGGTTTACAGCTTA
>JANHFL010002366.1:78801-92400 GCA_032468155.1 Oxyrhabdium leporinum
ATGGAAACTGAACAAGGAGAAATTTAACCTGGAAATAAGGAGAAATTTTCTGATGGTGAGAACAATCAACCAGTGGAGCAACTTGCCTTTGGACGTTGTCGGAGCTTCATCACTTGAGGCTTTCAAGAAGAGATTGGACTGCCACTTGTCAGAAATGGTGTAGGGTTTCCTGCTTGTGTGGGGGGTTGGACTAGATGACCTACAAGGTCCCTTCCAACTCTGTTAATCTGTAATCACTGAAAATCCCCATAGACATTAAGAGTATACTAGACCAGGAGCATGGAGGGAAATTAATAAGCTGACTAACCAGGGCTAATTGTGCAGTTTGGAGTGTCAAGCCAGCAAAATAATATGAAAGATCGCTCAATTCACAACAGTGACCTCATCAAGATGATATTGGTAAGTGTTCAAGGTTGACAGGTATTGAAATTTGTCATGGTACAGTACCAGCCAGAGATGTGCTTCAAAAACTTTAGCAATGAGTTCTCTGCCTGGTTTCTGGGTGGGCGTGGCCATGGTGGGCATGGCCTAGTCGGCCTCCTGCACCACGGTGGAGGGAGGTGTTTTTGCCCTTTTGTAAGGTAGAGGTAGAGGCAGCCAGCCATGAATTTAAGAAAGTGGGAGAAGAACAAGGGTCAGATACGAAAGAATAAAGTGCCAATTCAGTCCAGGGAATACACTGGGAATGAATCAGGATTTGAGATATCACGGATAGCTCTTTAGATGCCTATCAAATGAACCATTTGCTAGATGAGTATGGTAAAACTATTCGATCCTTAACCACCTAGAGAAATTTTTTAATTTGTAGATTTGGTCATTTATCACATAGTACTATTGTAGATAAAATAGAAAGATCATAATTCTGACTTTATAAGCAATCTATAAGCTTATAAATAATTTATAAACAAATATACGTATTACATAATGAAAAACAAAAATGCCCTATTCATTTAGGGCAGAGTAAATACTTTGCTTGCCTAAACTCTCAGTTAAAGTTCTTGGGTTATCTATTCCATTTTATTTTATTATTTTATGTTGTTATTTATGCAGCTGCCAGGCTGCAAATATGTTGGTTTCAGGAACTGAGAAAATTGTATGAATGATTCTTTTGTCTGTTATTATGACGCTGTGATAAGAGTTTTTATAAAAACTATTCTTTAGAAAGCTACCAAGCAAATCTTATTGCAGCAGCTCTCTCATTTCTTCTATGTTGGAAGTGAGGTATTCCTCTATTATTTATAGCAGTAAAGATCTTCCAGGCTTAGAGGTTAAATCAAGGAATGGCAGGACAATTTTACTAATGAAAATTAGTTGCAGAAAGAATATTATAATTGGGGCCTTCAAGTCAATAGTTCACCCTGGTGATTCATGTTTACTTGAGACTTCTGTTGACTCCATTTGAAAGCCGTCACTAAATAATTGAGCCATAAGTTCTTAATGTGTTTTGAAGGAATGCGTGTATAAACACACATATGCCATACATATTTTACATACACATAAGGAACTAAATAGGAATGTGTGTCAATCAGACTTTAAATAAATTCATGGGTTTGTAATATATTGTCACTTATGTTTAACCCAATGAATGTATTTAGTTTGGACAGATTTGCACTTATTACATCATAATTATGGGCATCAGCCACAATAGCACTAGAGAAGGTTAAGACTATTTCTTAATGCTGGTATAAAGAGACTCCTACAGCAGGATTTTGTCAAAATGATGAAATACATATCATAACATCAAAGGTAAGCTCTTCCCCTTCCATGTGATGTTATGGCACAAGTACAAAATAGGCAGTTTATATTGTAATGTGATGCACATTTTATTACTTAACCTTGCTGTGCACATGGGTTGAGATGAAGATATCCCAGAATGATAGTAACAATTGCATCATGATGCTCTCCAATGTTCCAATTATTGGGCTTCAATTTACGTTTACATATGGATGGCAATCCATATGTTGCAATCCAAAGTTAGCTTATTTCATTTAATAAATTACTCAAATGTAGAAAAGATTCTGAGTCAATTTTGAATGAGCTTTGGTTAGCTAGATCTCTACATAACCATATTAATTAAACCCACTATTTGTTTTCTATGACTGATACATGGTGGATAGACAGCTTGCACACAGGTGGCCAGTTAATTATTTTTACCTGTGTAACTTTACATTTTAATGTTTGCTTACTTTTTAAATCGTTTTTCACCATACAAATATTATTATTATTATTATTTTAAAAAGCCTCTCTTATCTGGCAGCTGTTTTACCTATAGTGATGCTAGTAAAACGGAAATATGAAATCCATCTGAAAAAAATGTGCTTTGAGAATAAATAACAATAGTTTTGAATGCCTGCTGAGTTTTAGAAAGTGGAATCTTTCTGTGGTCTCTATCAAACAAAATATTGCTTATTGACAGAAAATTGGAATAAATCAAAAGAACAGTTTTGCATTTTGTCTTTCTTTAGCTTTGATAGTGAACCTTAGTTCTGGTTTTCAAAGAATGTGTAAGTCAGTCTTTCTGACTGATTTTTTAGGAAAATTCTGCATTTGTTTTTAAATTTCGAAAGCGATTTCTAATGGACTGTTGGCAATATTTATAATCAAAGCCTATCTTGATTATCTGGCTTATTCTCTAGTTCCTATAATCCCTGCGAACCATCTCACAAAAACTTGTTCTGATGAGTTGTTGTTTTTCTTCGTACATTGAACTATGGCTGATCCCTATAATTGTTTTTGTGACAGAAATGTGTTTCCAACCATCTGTTTGGGAAGAGAAAGAAAATTATTCTGGTTACTATCAAAACCCTCCCCACTTCAGTTCCAGAGACCTTCAAAAGATAAATCGGTTTTTGTATCTTCAAGAAGAGAAATGACATATTGTTGTCATAGCAATAGCACTTAGACTTATATACTGATTCACAGTGCTTTACAGCCTTCTCTAAGCAGTTTTACAGAGTCAGTCTATTGCCCCCAACAATCTGGGTTCTCATTTTACTGACCTTGGAAGGATGAAAGGCTGAGTCAACCTTGAGCCAGTCAGGATCCAACCCCTGGTAGTGGAATGCAATTAGCCTGCAGTACTGCATTCTAACCACAGCGTAGCTCAGAGGTTTCAAACTCGTGGTGTCACGTTGTCATCACGTGAAGTATCATGACTTTTCCCCCCTTCGCTAAACTGGGGGTGGGCATGGCCAGTGCATGACACATGCGGCCCATTGGCCACGAGTTTGACACCCCTGGCATAGCTAGTGAATGTTATAGAGTATTTTAAACTTTACTATGTTGTTCTTTGATCTGCAGTAATCTAAGTTGCAGCACCAATCATCTTCAAGCAGTCAATTCATGGTGTTTCTTGCACTTTGCCAAGTGTGAGAAACAGTGCAGACTTCTAATATTCCTTACAACAATTACAAACAAATTATCTCTCCTACCTCTTTAAAATTATACCACATTTTTCCATATTTCATATTTTTCCATATTCAACACTTTTAAATCAGCAAATTCTTTTGAAAGAGTATCAAGACGGGGCCAATCTTACCTTCACAGAGATGATACCTCCACAAGAAGGAGTCACAATGGAAAAGACCCTTCTTTTTGGTCCCACTAGATGAACCATTCCAAGGGCTAGTCAGTGGTGTATTCCTTGGCTGCTTGTTCCATTACTGTTGATGATCCACCAACTTCATAGCTGATTTTAAACATGCCTCCTTTACTGTTGTCATCAGTTCAGTCTCTTTCATTTTTTATCTATTTTCATATTTAATTTTTATTCCCATCTCTTCATTGTACTTCTTGACTTTGATTGCTAGAGATTCTTTTCATTTTTGGCTATCAGGGTAATGTCATCAACACAGCACATGTTATTAATGTTTCATCCTCCAATTTTGAAAAAAAACCATTCATATTTCAAGTAAGCTTCCCTTAATTCATATATCTATTCATCAATAATCAATAAGGGGAGATAATTTAGCCTTTTTGCACCTCTTTGCCAACCTAGAGTCAGTCTAGCATGTGACCTTAAGGATATTGTATGATAGTTTGCATAATCAAGTCTTCCTTTTTTGCTATTGGAATGAACAGTGATTTTTCTAATCTGTTGGCCACTGTGCCATTCTCCACATTTACTGGTATAGCTTGGTAAGAATCTTTACTGATTCTTCTTCAGTACTGTACTTCTTACCATACTTCTGTCAGTATTCCATCAATTTCTGTAGACTTATGACTTGGCTATAATTGCAGTCCTAATCTAACTTCATCTTCTAGGACTAAAGGGTCTTGTAAGTATGGAGTATCTTTGAGGTATCTTGGATGTTGACATCTTTCTAGTACAGTAGTTTGGTATATTCCTTCCTATCTTACCTGGTTTCCTTTGAATTGGTTGCTGTCCACTGGCATCCTTTAACATACCAATTAAAGATTGGAACCTCTTTCTAAGTTCAAAGATCTTTTGAAAGACGTTCTTCTTTCCCCCCACATCTTTCCTATCCTCAATGTCTTTATACATGTTGTTGTAATACTGCTTCTTGTCTCTTCTAGCAGCTCTGTGAAACTTTTTGTTAAGTTCCTTTCAGAAAAGGAAGGCAACACTAATACTCTCTCAGGATACCTCCTCAGTTTGCACTATTCCTTCTTTAGCTGCCATGAGTGCCAAGAAGCAGGGCAAACACCAATAATATGGCACCTTGGCACAGTAAATGCCTTGCTAGCAAGCTGGAAAATGCTGACTCTGCCAGCAAGCCTTATGCCTCATTATTGGCAACCACAGGGCAGGGAAATCTTTAGCAGTAGGAAGAAGATTTAAACTGCTCAAGGACTGCCTTCAATTGCTGGAAGTAAGTCAGGTATCTGGCATTGTGCTTGGTGTATTTCTGCTCTTGACTCAAGCTTCGTTTTGTCCTCAGTGTGTTCCTGACTAAGTCTCTGGCTCACCCCTCTGCATTTTTTTACATATTGTGTGGTATTTGATCACGAACCTTCCGACTTGCATTATGCCTTCTTGTCAGTCTCTAATAAGTTATTGCGCACATGCATATTCCTTCTTTTGCTTTCCCAACAACACCTCTTTGCCAATTCCCTG
This sequence comes from Oxyrhabdium leporinum, assembly GCA_032468155.1. Classification (NCBI taxonomy): domain Eukaryota; kingdom Metazoa; phylum Chordata; class Lepidosauria; order Squamata; family Cyclocoridae; genus Oxyrhabdium; species Oxyrhabdium leporinum. The sequence continues at coordinate 83,879 of JANHFL010002366.1, forward strand.
CCTGTCTGCTGGCACCCCTCCCCACCCGAGTAGCCCCAAGTCTTTTACCCTTCTTTTGGAGAGATTGGTCCACTTCCAACTAAAGCACTGAGCCACATCCATCCACCAAACATTTTTTGTTTGTCTCTTTTTTAAGCATGTGTTGGGATCTATAAAAAGCCAAAGGTATTCTATAAAATAAAGATGTTACAGAAGACTGGGACTTTGATTTTCAATACCTCACATATGTTAATTGTTTCCTTAAAAGGTTGAGAATTACATTAATGTTGGGTAAGCAACACACTGCTGTCATTCTGATGTCCATAGGTGTCATGTTACCCACTTTTCTTTCTTTTTTTTTATATGTGGCTATATTAAACTACTCAAGGACTAATAATTTGTCAGATAATAGCTTAGCATTTCTGGTCACCAGGAAACCATCTATATTTGAGCAAGATTTGGTTTGCCTTTTTAGAGAGCGTTTAGGTGCATTGTCTCACTTGTTTACCTGAATTACACTTCATTAATGTGTTGCCATCTGTTTAGGTCACAGAGTCTTGTGGACGATCTATCAATTAACCATGATGGTTTTGTTCGCTTCAGAATCTGGCTGGGGCTTTTGGCTGAATTTTAAAATGGTAATTTTAAATGTTTTATCTAGATTTCCATCAATTTTGGCAATCTTATTAATCCAGATTTATGCCAGTGAACATATGGCTTTTCCATTTAAAGTATACTGTGGGACTCACAAGAGGGCATTGTGGAGAATGAGAATTTTTGTCCACATGGCTATGTAGACAGAGCATTAAATCTTGCCTTTCTATTTGCTGGTTCCCCATAGGCCAGCACTATACTAATTATCTCCAAAATGATTGATGTTCACTTTTGCAGGTGGAATGTGTATTATAATTTTTCATTCTTCGATTTATCTCCTTTTAACAGCTGATTATTGCTTTGTGCAGGCGATTGTGAGAAGTGTTTCCAAAGGAAATGCTTTGATTAAAAAAAAATGAAAATGAAAACTGTATGATGGAATGATTGTTTTGCTCCTTCTTTAACATACAAATTGAATTGCTTTCCATTGGTTTAATTGCTGGAGGCTTTTTAGAAATAAAATGAGATGACTGAAACATTCTCAACCTTGGCGTTGGAATTAAAGTAGTCTAAAAGTTAAAGAGACAACCGTGAGAAGAGTAATAAGAAAGCTTTTGCTTATAGTCATTTGCCCGTAACAAATAGGTGATACTTTATAAAATAGTATTCATGTTTGCCCACTGTACTGTCAGAAAATACATCCCCCGCCGCCATGTAAGGATCTTTTCCTAATTCCTTTCTTAGTGCCACTATTATATTAGGTCCAGATATTTTAAATTACTAACCATCCATCATGTATTATTCCTCTCCTATATTACTTCTGCCTCAAAGGTGTAGAAAACTGCATCAGAGTAAACTGTAATATGCTTTGGTGACCTGGCCCCATAAGTGCACCAATTCCCTTCTGCAATATGTTCAGCTATGTGGCCGGAATGGATTGTTTTCTGTTTTTTTGCAGTGTTCTCTTCTCTTAAAAGATCTGACCTGTAATTCATTAGCTGGACAGGCACCCGGACGATATCTCAGTAAAATTGACTACAGTGTAGTGGTTTGGGGAAATTGCCCATCAAATGAAATGTAAGACTTTTGTTTTCTTCTTACAGAACTTACTTTTTTTTTAAAAAAAAAGGAATCTCAGGTTCCACTAAGATAAATAACAAATATCTTTTATTAATGTTACACTAGAGTTTTTGTTAGTTCTACAGTTAAAAACACGAACAGATTTTTCATGGGAATTTCAGCACTACTGATATGATCAATGTTGATGTCCAGATTCAACTTCATTTATCCATCTCCAGTAGATCATCACTGCAATATCACAGGGTAACTTGCTTGCGTTTATTGAACCATCACAAAGGCAGCACTCATATGTTGCCACATAATCTCTGAATGCAATCTTTTCCAGTGGAGTCAATTTTCACAGTGATAAAATACAGCAAAATTAAGTGATTATATACGAGGCATGCATTTGTTTGTTGATTCATATCTGATTTTACAAATATGTTTCTTCATTCAGTCCAGCAATTTGCAAGATTCAACCAAAAAACTGGAAATGGGGGAAAAAATCTCTTACAATGGGTGTCCCAAAGGTGCTTTTTCAAAAAGCAACTGGATTTTCTTGTTTTTCCTTGAAGTTGTTTTGCTTCTCATCTGAGAAGCTTCTTCACTAAAGAACAGAAGAAGCTTCTTGGATGAAAAGTGAAACATCTTCAAGAAAAACTAAGAAAGTCCAGTTGTCTTTTTAAAAAGCACCTTTGGGACAACCATGATCTGGATGACTGAGAATCTCCATAGAGATCTTCCAATGGGCTGACAACCCACATTATAAATGGCCTCCACAACATCCCAAGATCTGCTAAAATTTAGCGGCAAATAAATTTTTAGTGATGCAATTTTTCATTATTATTATTTTTTTACTAGGATGGGAATGGAAATAAGAGACTTCTAGGAGGCAGATCACTCTTATTTTCCAACCCTAGGATAGTCAGATTCCCCTAGTCAATGTTTTGAAACCTTGCAACCCAAAATTTGGCCATTTTGCTATCTACATCTCAGAGATAAGATTTTGGGGCATTTGAAGGTTCACCTCCTAGATGTTTCTTCTTCCTATTACTACCCTTAATTTCCACAGAAAACTGAGGAATGGACAAAACCTCAGCTTTGCCTGTTCTGATGATATCATGAGAAGATATCCTGTGGCCCTTCAGATTATTACAATAATGAATCATAGTGATGCTTTGCCAATAAAATTTGCCCACCCCAGGTTTAGAAGATTGTTTCTGCTCACTGAATCATATCTAGATCTATTATGCCCAGGCCAGGCAGGAACCACTGTAATGTTGTGCACAATTGATAATTTATCTCAGAATCGGATCATCTGTCATATTTGCTTGTTTTTTAGTTATAGACCTAGAATAGTAAATTTCATTTTTCATTTCTTTTCTTGTTCTTAATCCTCTTTGGGTCCTTGGAACGTCTAAGTCTAAATAATTCTTTGAATTAAAACATGATAAAGTGATAATCAGTGTTTTAAATCTTTGGAAGTTAATAATCTAGCAGTGATAGTGGTGTTCTCAGCACTCCAAGTAATTAAGGTGCAAGTTTCTTCTACAGTTGAAAGTTATTATTTAATGAAATAAAGAATGATTCCAATTTAATTTATAATATTTTACTACTTTTAAATATTTGTTAGCATTCTAAATTGGTGCTCACTAAAAGTTAGAAAAAGAAGCATTGAGATTTATAATTTGCCTCAGATCTTCTACCTTACTATAAAGATGCTCTCTCTCTCTTTCTATATGTGTATTTCTGTAATCATATTGCTTAAATGGAACTTGAAGAAGGTCTGCAAAGAAATGCATTTAATAAATAATAAACAGAACCAAAAAATGGACCATCTTCCTGCCTTCAAATAATATTGCCATGTAATATGCATTATTATGAACAGTGCTTGGGAACTGGTGTTATATGGCACTCCTATTATGGTTCTCATCTGCCAGTTGTGGGCAACTGCATACTCTGGAAAACATTCAAAGGCAGATACATTTACAACAATCTTTTTTATTTTCCTCTCCCCCTTAGACCCCAACACTATCAAACTCTTTCTGCAGGCCCTTGGATTAGTGGAATTCCCAAGTAGTGGGATATCAATAATTTAGTCCTGACACCATTTTTAAAGTTTTTTTTTTCTCTTGCATTTTTAAAAATAATTTCATTATGTTGCTTGAGTTAGGTGCTCATATAAATGTTTTAAACAACAGTAGCACATTGCAACAGGCAATTCTAGATGTGATAAAGGCACGGAGTTTCAGTTTTATTAATCATGTATAACTTTCTAGTTTTAAAATTAAGATTTTAAAATCGCTGTTTCTTAACACTTTGATAAAATCACAACCTTGACAAAAAAAAAGCAATAAATGCTTAGTTATTGTTGCAGGGTCTCACGTTCCAGGTAGAGTTGCAAATGGTGCAGCCCTTAACTACCTCTCAAGTGTACAGTAGCTTTGAGTCTAATAGGATACTCAAGCTACAGATATGCTTTTTTGGCGAGTGTTTCCTGCCCTGCATTATCATTGCACAGCAAAATGGCAAATTTTATATATGGACAAAACCTGTCCTATCTGTTTGTTTCTTCTCATCCCATCCCTTATGGCCTCCAGGTCAACCCTCCTACTATATCCTCATCTTGAATTGATATATAATTAAGTATCATTAGAATATTGATGATACTAGACCCTAAATTAGCAAATGATTTCTTTCAATGGCTTCAAGTGGACATTAGAAAGCTTGGGAGAAAACAACAATCACTGCAACTCTCACTTACCTAGATGACCTTTTCCTCCCCACTAATATCAATAAATGCTTATGAAAGAGCAACGTCATTGTAAAGCAGTATTTCCCATTCCTAATCCTTAAAAGCAGTTTAGGAAGATAAAGTGGTCATTGGTATCAAAGGGTGCTAAGAGATCCCAAAGGACCAGGAGGGTTCAAAATATGTAAATGGAATCAACATAGGTAACTCTCTCTCTCTCTCCCTCTCCCCCTCTCTCTCTTCAATATTCATTTTCATAATTTATTTTTCCTCAGAAGCTTGTATGTATTTTCATTTATCGCTGTACTTTCTCTTTTATCTGGGTAATGCAATTTGAAAATACCCACAGGTATTTAATAGAATCTGTGATATAAACAAATCCTATTTTAACCTGAATCTGTAGCTACTCAATATATCATCTGCATCTAACAACTTGTATTCCATTTCTGTTATATGCTTAAGAATTTGGCTAGATTATCTTCTTAAACACACTAAAGGTCTAATACAAAATTTACAGTTAAGGGAATTAGAAGAAATACTTGATACTTATATAAGGAATATAATCCCATTGACAATTACACAAGAAGAGGGAATACATTATTTTTTAAATCCACAAAATAAATTCTTCAGGGAATCTATTTTGTTTATTTAGTTTTTAGTCCACCCACTCAGCAAGTGACTCTAGTCAATTATGAGAAGATTAAAAATGCCATAGTATAAATAAGAATCTATAAAAGCATATTGTGCCAGGAACAAATAATCCACACAACACACAACTAAAATAGGCTTACATCATTTCCAGTCCTACTATGGGGAAAAGCAATTTCTTTAACTGGCAGAGTCCAGGCAACTTCTGTTCACTCTATGGTGCAAAACATTAATTTGACCTATAGTAGAGAATGTCACTGTGGACATACTAATTATCTAATATTATTAGAAGCCCAATACTCCATTATAAAATCAGATTGTACGGAGCAAATTATTGAAGCTAATAATGTATGTAGTCTACATGCCAACATTGTTGTTAAATTTTGGCATTGACATTTCACAAACATTTTGGATGATATCTCCAAAAATGTATAGGGTCCTTTCCTAATTTTAGAGTAAGTTTAATGTATAACTCCTAAGATAATGAACCAATTCTAACATCTTCTAAATTAAGATCACATCAATTTCCAGGTCTAGGATATCTAATATGTGGCCCTTATGTGAATTGATATGTGATCACATAAGACAAGCTTATGCCTTCCTTGAAATCTTCCCTCTGAGGATGAACATTAAAAGCCAAGGAAATTCCATTACCAGCCTAGAAACAGTCCAGGGGCTCAGCAAGGGACTCTGTCACATAGCAAGATGGGCAATGCATTTGCAGGATTCCTATCTTGTCTCTACTAGCTAGCAACATAAGCAATAATTCATAGCCCCTCACCTTCAGAGGAGTGGTTTAATGTCACATAATATTCTGAGGAGATGACAGAACTTGAGAATAAAAGTAATTGTCTGTTGCTATTGGGAAAGGAAGTAAAGAAGCTTGAAATAGTGAATTTCTAACTTAATTGAATAATTAAAATTTCATAGATAGAGCATTGGAACATGAGGAAATACAATATGGTACCCCTGTATTTACAGGAAACATTTAGACTTAATATTTTTTGTTACTAATGATATACTGTAGATTATTAAAAAAAACAGGGATGTAAAAAAAACCCTTTTAATCATGAGATAGGACAGAATGTTTAGAGGCATTAAGGGGAAAATTCTGTATTTCTGTGCTTTATTATTTTGTCAAAATCCCTTAAATACCAGACATCTTTTTATTTCATAACTACAGTCACCATCCCTATGAACATTTGATTCAGAAAATCCTGGAATATAATTGCCATCATCACTCACTGTTGACCACATTGGTTAGTTGCTAAGAGCTGAAATTTGACTATTTCAGGAGAGCCTCTTATTTTGTAATCAAATTTATCACTTGAACGACTGTGTGTTAATTCTCTGCACTCTGTTTTAATGCTAGTTGGAGAGCTAGTTCTGCTAGTTCAGATACTAATCCCCTGGTTTTGATGTATATCTGCCTTATCATATCTCAGAAATGCTTCATTATATTATTAAAAATGTCTGTGCCTATGCAAATTTCATTTCTATTCCTAATGGACTTTGTTACAAATTGATCTAAATCTAACAGAACTGTGGATTACTATGTGCAAAATATAACCCCAGAGGCACAGTGGTTAGAATGTAGTATTGTGGGGTAACTCTGCCCACAGTCTGGAGTTTGATCCTGAAGGGCTTAAGGTTGATTCAGCCTTCCATCCTTCCAAGATCGGTAAAATGAGGATCCAGATTATTGGAGGCAATATGCTGTATTGTAAACCGCTCAAAAGTGCTGGATCAGTATATAAGTCTGTATTATTGCTATAACTAGAGTACTGATTGCTAAAATGTAACCCTGATATAACCCTTCAGACAGACATATTCTACTTAACAAAAATAGAAATTGAGAAACAGCAAGAAAGCATCAACCTACAGAATGCATGAGCTTTTGTTTCATGTTAAGGCTCTGATTTCCCCTATACTTGTGACAACGTGATTAGAGTAAGTGGCTCCTGATAAAGTGACAAGGGGATTTTGTTTTAACGGAGGAAATATTTCAAGTAAATGACTAAATAGTGAGAACTTGGAGCCAATAGCTCAAGCAGCATCAGAATGTTTGATTAATGAACTGTTTTATTGGGCATGCAAATAATATGCAATGTCAGAGGACCATATGTCGTAGATTAGAAAAATATTAAACTTCTCTTAATGCCAAGTAGAAAATTTAAAGTATCCTTCTGGTAAAATATATCCTTCTGCTTTTTGTTTTTTTAATGACATGTTGGCATTACTATTATTTATATTGTTGATAGATTACATGCCATGTTTATTTAATTCCAAGTTAACCCCCCTCCCAAGATTTTAATGTTTTAAAACTTTGTTTCTGTTTACATTAGTACATACTAAAAACACTGAACCTTTCTAGACATATATTTCTCTTTTATATTTGTACTTAAAGATCACTGCAATGATCCTTGAGTACAAATATAAAACAATAGAGTCTGGCTGCCCTCAAGATAATTCTTGCCCTTTTCTCTGAAAAACCCACATGGTTGGTTCTTCAGCCAGCAATGCATTAAGACTCTTATTGTTTCTTGAAGAATAAAGGGTTTGATCTATATATCACATAGAGACATTCATGTAGTGATATGAACTTGTATTTATGGATAGACAGGAAGTTCATAAACTTTATTGGTGCCGATAATATCTTTGTATTTATTTTAGGAAAACAACTGAAGATTGTTGATCCTATGTTCACTCAGTCTTCCTTGAAACTTGTCTCTTGTGGTATATGTTTAAGTTAATTTCCTTCTTAGTCCTCTTGCTATCATTTCTGATAGTCTTGCCTTTTTTTCTGTTTTAAGTTCACTTGCATTTACTCTGTTTTGTTCTTTCTTCTTCTCTAGTTCTTGCTTTATTTAACTCTACAACAGGGGTCCCAAACCCTCAATCTGTGGACTGGCACAGGTCTGTGGCATGCCAGAAACCGGTCCATGCAAACAAATGAAGCCCCATCTGTAAGATGCAGTCAGCACACGAAACCACATCCCGTCCAGTTTTTGGAAAACCCTCTGTCCACAGAACTGGTCCCTGGCACCCAAAAGATTGGGAGTCATTATTCTACAATATGCTTTGATACTTTATGGGGCTGTATCCACTTATTTCATATTTCCACTCTTTTTATATATCCTCATACTCATAGCCATATGACACAAAGTCTTGTTTGTGCAAGGAATTTATAATCCATATTGGATAATGGGCATTTACACTGATGTCTATTAGATACAATAGGAGGAGCTGGAAAAGTATATCAGTTTGATCTATCAAATATCTTCAGTGAAACTCTTTTGTTGTTGATGATGAAGAAAATAATCCTAGATTATATGGAAAATAAGCTATTTTGAGAACATAACTATAATGTCAATAGCATCTGGAATGGTGAGAGTTATGCCTACAAGACATTCTTAAAAAGGAAAGGAGCACAAACTATTCAGCTCTACTTCTCATTTTGATGCTGCTGGGGGGGGGGGGGGGGGGGCGG
>JANHFL010002366.1:100229-111664 GCA_032468155.1 Oxyrhabdium leporinum
CTGGCCAGCTGGCCCTCCCCAGCCCACCCGCTTGCCGGCCCACTCCCTTTGGTTGAGCACAGCAGGTGCAGAATGGATCTCCCTTCCCCACTGTCAGCCTTAGTTTCCAGCCTGTGGAGCTCACACCGCTCTGCTTACTGCAGCTGCCCATGAAGGTAAGGCTGATGGCGGATAAGGGAGATCAGTTCCGGATCTGCCATGGTCAGACAAAGGGCATGGGCTGGCAGGTGGGCAGGGGAGGGCTGGATGATGGAGGGGTGATGTAGGCGGTGCAGCCTCATGGTACCTGGCCACACCATGGCCCACTGGCAGCCAGGCAGGTGAGGCGCCTCCTTCCCAGGCCCCCATCTGTTTTTCCAACAGCCAGACAAACCTAGGCAAAAACCTATGTGAGGAGTGGCTGGGAGGAGAGGGGCAAGGGGTGGGGCAAGGGGCAGGGCCAGCCAATGGTTTTAGATACTGGTTCGAGTGAACTGGTGTGAACCGGCTGAATCCCACCACTGCAGCTACTGATGTTCTCCAAATTACTCCAACTAGTATATAACCTCTAGGTCTATAACTACTGAGGTCCAGGAATTTTTTTTTGGGGGGGGGGGCAAGGGAGGATGTCTTTGAGTCAGTGTTGACTCAGTAAGTCACTGACATTTTCCTGATAAGATTTGGAAAGTGGCTTGCCATTGCCTTTTACTAGGATTCAGAGAGAGTAACTAGATAAAGGTCTCCTGGTTTCTAGCCTGGTACCTTAAGCACTACACCAAACTGGCCCTATTTTTAGACATAGGTCTATTGAACTAACAACATTATAGGCTGCAACACTTTTAGAAAATTTGGAACAGAAGTATAATGTGGAGCCTAAGTTAAAAGATCATCACATTGTGTTGGAAATGTTAAGGGGTGAGGGAACACTTGTTCCATTGCTAGATTGTTTCTCATTCATTATTTGATGGAAAATACAAAAATGTAGGCAATAAAAATAACTTTTATGTGTAACATCAGATTTATAGTCTTGGATTGTTGGGTTGTTGATACGTACTCACTTTCTGTTTATGAGTTGCTTCTCTAAAGATGCACTATTTAGGATTATATTGAGGCAAACATTTTGGGCAGTCACTTTATTGGCAACTTTGATTATAAGGCTTCAAATAGGATGGAACCAATAAAGAGACAAAGAGTGGCTGGATTTTCACCAGAGTCAATTGAAAATTTGAGTGATCAAATGAGTTCCAAATCAACAATAATACTAATAACAAATGAATGGAGTACCTAACTGTATATTTTTTATAACTTTTGAATGTTTGGGTGCCCAGTGATATCTAAGAAATCCTTACTAAAAGAAGAATAAATTGTAAGAAAGCTACCCAGCCAAATGCAGATCACACGATTATGGATTACCATATATTGTTTACAGTAAAACTATAAACTAAGCTAGGTTTCATCATGGTGTGTGTCATAATAACATTTTGTATTTCTTAACTGAAATGTGGTTGATGGAAATGAAAATGTCCCATCACTTAAGTTTCAATTTTGCCTGTAGGAATGAAAACACACTCAAGTAAAGCTTGAAAAGCATGAATCAGAGTGAGGTTCTTCTCATGTGCTAAATACATTTCCAAAGGAATACTCCATATTTTTGTTGTGCTTCTCAGAAAGAACTGTTAGATGGCTCTCCAAAGAAATGGCTCACATTCTGCAATGGCTGACACATACCTCATATCTCACAAATTAGAAGTTAGTATATAGCTGACTTTTGAATCTTTTGAAATCCTCCATCTGTCAGTCTGGATATTGATCTTGTAAGATGTAAGAAAGTTGTCAGGGGAAAACATTTCAGTTACTTGTCCCAAGCTATGCTAAACTGCTGTTTTCTCTTCCTTGTGTTGTAAAGACTGATGGGCAAGTTATGTGATTATGATTAATTATATACACTTATATACATGTATTTATATGCACATATATGCAAGTGTGCGCGCGCACACATACGAACATATAGATTGATGAAATAATTATAAGATGCAGTAATTGAGATTTCCAAAACTGTACAGATATGACCACAATATTTTTCATCCCTAGTCAGAAAGTGAGCAGGAAGACTGAAAGAACTGATGCTCCTAATTTGATTCCAAACAGTACGTAAAAAATGGTTCATACTTCGATTGATTCATGTATTACTGATATCTAGAAGTCCAATCTGTTCATTGGATCCATATAAACCATAAACAACTCTTTTACCAACTCTGCAAGGAACAGTATGTATATTTATCATCTTGAATTACTTATAATTAATAAAGGTGGGATAAAAATATAAATAAATAGATAAATTAATTAATTAATGAAATGTCAAAATGTAAGGTCATATGTATTATCTTGGTATCCATTCACTCCAGAATTCATAAAATAACTGAAAAAATATTGTATTTGTTTACAGAATCCATAAACATGCAGTTTAATAAGGAGTTGTTGCTGTCTAACCTACTAAATATGTTGCGGGTGGGGGGGAGTGATCATGCAATACTGGAAATCAACATTATGACAAGGACAAGCAATAGAACAAAGTTAAACTAGTCTTGGACTTCAAGAGAGCTAATTTCAATAAACAGAGAGAGTTTGGGAAGGATTCCATAGATGGAATCCTCAGGTGGAAAACCGTTCAAGAAGTTTGGGAAACTTTGAACAGTGAGATTATAAAAGCCCAGTCTAGCACAATACTAATGAAAAAGAAAAATAACAGATCTAAAAAAACCCCAGCATGGCTACATAAAGAACTCTGATAAATTGAAAGACAAAAAGGACAAGTATGGCACATAACTTAGTCAGAATATCAGCAAATAGCCCAAGTCTGCAAAGATGAAATGAGGAAAGCTAAGGCTCAAAATGAACTAAGGCTTACGACAAAAGTAAAAAATAACAAAAAAAGTTTATTTCAACATGTAAAAAACAAGAAAAAAGTCAAGGAAATGATTGGTCCATTAATGGGAGAAAGTGACAAGAAGGTGACAAGCAACAGGGAAAAAGCAGAACTGCTTAACTCTTTTTTTGCATCCATCTTTTACACAAAAGGAATAAACAGTTCAACCTATCAAAAACAGTACCATAAAAACAGATTAGGAATACAAGTTAAAATAGGCAATAAAATGGTAAGTGAGCACCTGTCCATCCTAGATGAGTTCAAATCACCAGGACCAGATGGATTATACCCCAAAGTTCTGAAGGAACTGGCAGTTGTGGTCTCAGAACCACTGAACTATATCTTTCAAAAATTTTGGAGCACTGAGGAACTACCAGAAGACTGGAAAAGAGATGATGTAGTTCTCATCTTCAAAAAAAGGGGTAATAGATCTAGGAAATTATAACCTGACCTCACTATCTGGGAAGATTCTGGAAAAGATAATCAAGCAATGAATCAGCAAACACTTAGAGGCATACAAAGTAATAACCACAAGCCAACATGGGTTTGTCAAAAACAGATCATGCCAGAGAAATCTGGCAGTATTGCATTCTTTGACAAAGTGACAAAATTAATGGACCAGAGGAATGCTGTGGATTTACTTGGATTTCAGTAAGGCATTTGATAAAGTAGATCACAACCTACTACTTTATAAGATCGAAAAATGTGGGTTAAATAGCATCAGTACCAGATGGATTCATAACTGGCTGACCAACCACACTCAGCATATAGTCCTCAATGGAACTGCATCTACATGGAGTGAAGTATGCAGTGGGGTACCTCAAGGCTCTGTTTTAGGCCCAGTACTCATCAAGATCTTCATCAATTATTTGGATGACAGGATAGATGGAGAACTCATAAATTTACAGATGACACCAAACTGGTAGGAATTGTCAACACTCCAGAAGATAGGCTTAAGATACAGAAGGATCTTGACAGACTTGAACATTGGGCGCTATCTAACAAAATCAAATTCAATGGTGAAAAAAGTAAGGTTCTACATTTAGGCAAAAAAACCCAAATGCATAGGTATAGTATAGGTGGTACCTGGCTCAGTAATAGTAACTGTGAGAGGGATTTTGGCATCTTAGTGGACACTCATTTAAATATGAGCCACCAGTGTGCTGCAGCTGCCAAAAAAAGCTAACACAGTCCTAGGCTGCATCAACAGAGGGATAGAATCAAGTTCACGTGAAGTATTAATACCACTTTATTATGCCTTGGTAAGACCAGACTTGAAATACTCCATCCAGTTTTGGTCGCCATGATGTAAAAAAGATGTTGAGACTCTAGAAGTAGTGCAGAGAATAGCAACAGAGATGATTAGGGGACTGGAAGCTAAAATATATAAAGAACAATTGCTGGAATTGGGTATATCTAGTTTAATGAAAAGGACTAGGAGAAACATGATAGCAGTGTTCCAATATCTCAGGGATTGCCACAAAGAAGAGACAGTCAAGTTATTCTTCAAAGCACCTGAAGGCAGGACAAGAAGCAATGGATGGAAACTAGTCAAGGAGAGAAGCCACCTAGAACTAAGGAGAAATTTCCTGACAGAACAATTAATCAATGGAGCAACTTGCCTCCAGAATTTGTGGAAGTTTTCAAGAAGAGATTGGACAACCATTTGTCTGCAATAATATAGGGTTTACTGCCTGAGCAGGACTGGAAGACCTCCAGGGTCCCTTCTAACTCTGTTATTCTGTTATAACTATATCTGACTTTACCTTTCACTAGATACATTGGTCACTTGATTTTTCACTTGCACTTTTTGAACTTTTTCTTCTCTAATTGTTCTTCCTAATGTTCTTCTCTAATTGTCTTTCCCAACAGACAGGCTATATCTGTCATATGCTCTTATTGTGCCTTCATTCCATCTCAATTCTCCTGCTGCCTCCAGGTCCAATCCTAATTAAAAAAGCTGCATTAGCTGGAGGGAGTTAGAACAAGATACAGGTCATTTCTGTTGGCTAAAATCCACTTCTGCCAGCTGGAATGAGAAGTATATTAGAAATTACAGAGGTATAATAGCAAAGGTACTAAAAAAGCAGAGTGAATTTGAATTGTGTTTAGTAGCCAGTCCTGCTCCAAAGCTGGCTTCCATTAAAGTGTATCCTGAAGGCTGATCCTGGAATAATGACATGTTTCAAAAGCAGAGACCCCATTTGATCTGACATTCCAGGGGTACAATATGAAAAAAGATGCACCTTAGCAAACTATGTAATCACAAGACTCTAATTCATTGGTAAGGTAAATATGAAAGACTTTACTTGAAGAATGGCAATCTAAAGAGCTGTTAACTTAAACTCTTTGATTAATTAACTGAAATGTCTTCATAACTGGGTATCATCAAGCAATTGTGGATAGTTACCAGTACAAGTAACATGGTAGATAGAATTACCCAACATAGCCCCCCCCTCTCTGTGTGTGTGTGTGTGTGTGTGTGTGTACACGATGTATGGAGATTCTTTAAAAAAATGTCTTCAGTTGATTTCAGGGCTTACAATTCACTTTTGTGCATTTTTCATTTCAAAGTAGAATGTACCTGATTTTCAATAATAGCACCATTAAAATTTAGCAGAACAACTGGAACAAATTCTGCAGGCCTCAAATAGTTAGCTTTGGGGTCCTGACACAATGTTAAAACAAATAAGTAAATTGTTCCATTTTCTCTTCTATCTGCTCCATTCCAGAGAACAGCTCATATTTTCACCTCAGATTGATTTAGCTCTAAAGCAAATAGAGCTTTGTTATTTCATTTTTAAACACTGGAGCTCATGTCATTGTATGAGATGAAATCTTTAGCATCTCTGCTCATTCTGTTTATCTAGCATGAATATTGGAGACACTCTGGAATTCACTTTAGCTTTGCCAGACATACATATACATCTTCTTGGTAACAATGAAATTAGTAATATCTTCATTACTAATAACATAATGATGTTAGCAGATTGGCATGGAAATAAACTTTACATATTTATGGAATGTGTTGGCTGTTATTATTTGTCTTCTGATAATTAGAATTCAGCAGACAAAAGTATGAAATCAACAAGGAAAGAAAATCCATGGCTCACTTGTTGAAGTTCTAAAATTAGATGTCCTGGTTTATTATTTCAGGTTTCAAGTGGCCTGGTCAAATGGAGATGATTTGAGAGGCTAAATAGGAACGTCTCCAAAATTCAAAAGAATATTGAAAAATAGATATATTTCTTTAGGGCCAAGACACAATTTTCAAGATTTTTTACAGTTCAGTTGGTTTCTAAATTTAGGTTCCGCCTTAATCGGTGGTTGAAAAAATGACATACATTTTGTACAGAAATCAAGCATAATTCAGCCACCTAGAAATATTTGGAATTCCAATGGGTTTTAGGCATGAAAGACAAATGGGAGTGTTTTAAAAGTTCTCTAGCCAACATTAATTTGATCATATCCTACAAATGCTTTGGTATTTTGATTCCTTAAGTTCTTAGCCAGGATTTCCACAGGGAGCTGACAACCAGCAGGAACATTGTGGCAGGATTTGAGGATATATATTTGCCTCCCACTTAACAGGATGAGCAGAAGTTATTTACAAAAGCAATAGGGTAGTTGTCCACAATATTGTTAAAAAAAGGAAATCCTTATATGATCATTAATTTGGAATATAACATTGCCAATAACTACTAGTATTGATCTCCAGTCTATGTCAAAGCTTCCAGGTTGTGGTAAACAGCACTAAAGCATAAGTATTGGAGGACAAGCTTTATTAAACTGAATGAAATCAGTATTTATTTTAGTCTGTTTTCACCCTGGAATTTTACACCAATAAGTAACCTGGGTTGAAGGTGCTATCAATAACCTAAAATGCTTCTCAATATGAAAGCAATATAACTCTGCTTTCATATAGCTTATTTTTGGCAGGAAGGGTAAATGTTTCTCTTTCAGTTACTTATTCCACTGGATTCTTTTATGAATAAATGTTTGAGAGACCTTGAGATAGTACAAGTAATGAGCAGCAGTAAAGCGGCAATATTTTCTGTTTCCTTTATTGTTTCAATTGAACTACTGCCTGTAACGTACTGCTATTGGAGGCAGCCAATATTCTGCTGTTAGATTTGACAAAAGACTTTTTTTTAACAGAAGTATTGGTATAAGAGCAGCTTAAAGGACGTGAAGAAAAAGCCTGCTATAGAAGCTGAAATACATGTCAATAGAAGTAACGCACGAGGACATTTGCACGAGGACATTTCATGTACCAGGCTTGGCACCTTCACAACAAAAACAAGTTTGTTTTGCATTGCTCATATACAGCAAAGAATAAGAACAAATAGCAAGCATTCACTTCTGACTGAATGATTCTGGACCAGAAATTCACATGAGAAAGTCTCTGTACTTGAGATGGCAGATAAACTTCTTCCCTGCTCTTAACATGACTCAGAACACTCAGAACAAGGTCCAGATCTACCATTATGCAGCCTGGAGGAATCCCATTATGCAGCCTGGTGTTACATCAGGCAACACTTCCATATATGCAGTAGAAGAACTATTTTGTCATATGCTTCAAGTGTACCATTTCTTGGTACAGTCCATTCCAAGAGAAAAATCTAAATGTAAATACACAGAGGTACGCATCATTAAACTGCAGCTAACCATGATTTTCCAGGGTTTTGGAACATGTGCATTAACATTTCTTTCAAATTTTGTGTATTTTATATTATGGTATATTATTGACAAGTCACAAATTGTCCTGTCCCTAAGATAGGTCTATGGATAATTTGTGTTGTTTCCCACTGCATGGTTCCTATTTCAATCTGACTTCTGACCTGAGTTTCATGCTGAAATACATTTGGCTACTGCAGTAGGTGATTTTAAAAAAAATAAAAATACAAACGATAGGATGAATGTGGCTCTCTTAACTAAGTGGAAAACTGTTCATGGTGTGAGAAAAACACTGCAGCAAAAGTCTTCAAACTACGTGACATTGCCCCATGCGTAAATAGTCATTTTAGGAATAACTTAACGATCCTCTTATTCATAAAGAAACAGTGGGGAAAAAGTTGTTTCTGTATCAGATTCTGTTCTGTTAATTATTACATTATTATTTCATGATGTAATTTATTATATGTGAAACAAAATTTTCACAAAGGGATAGCAGCAGTGACAATGCCAGCAACAAAATAGCAGACAACTTTTTTTTTTCCTGAACAAAGATAGAAACATAAAAATGGAGTAGCTGGTAGAAGTGCGAAATCTTTGGTTTTCTGCCAGTCTTTTTTTGGGGGGTGGGGTGGGGGGTATACTTTCCATGAATCCCTTGGCAAGGCTCATCCATTCATTTATAATGGGTGTAGCTGAAACAATCCAATTTCTGAATTCAAAATGCCTGGGCATGTTGGTGGCTTTGTCATGTCTTAATACCAATCCTCTGTGTTTTGAAGATAAAGTAGCCACCTGCCATATGCTTGGGGGAAGAAATAAGATGAAACACTTGTATCTGAAATTTGCAATTCTGACACCCTCTTTTATCCACTTAGCATGCACATCCATTCTAGTAAAGACATAATCAATGCATTTTACTGTCAAAAAGAAAATCAGAACAAAGGAAGAGTGGAGCAGTAGAAATTAATGCCACTTCTAACAGAAAAACAACCCTGGCGGCAGTGAATGCCTTATTACCCAGCCTCTGTTCCTGAGACTGACATAAATAAAACAAGATGAATGCTTTTGCAATTGCTTTTGGAAATACAATTAATAGTAGTGGTTAACTAATGACTTAAATGGTTAATAGTTGTAAAAAGAAGGCCCAGATTCTTCCTTGGGCATAAGATATTACAAGATCAGAGTGTGGTTAACTGTGATAAGAACAAAAAAGGAAGATGTAGGGAAATTTTTTTTAGCAAACCTGTATTCAGGTTTACCACTCCACTAGATAATCTGTGTCCCATTGATCATTGTTTTCAGATATTTCCTTACTTAAACAACAAAAAAGAATGACCACAGATGGACAAGAAACATGAGAGTTTCCTGCTAGTTTCCTCATTGAGTTTTTCTGGCTTTGTTCAAGCCTACATGAAAAGTGATCTATCTTTTCAGAGAACCTTCTAATACATTTTTAATATGAAAGTTATCCTCATATTTTGTAACCAAATCTCTCTAACAAAATGCTGTTGATTCTATATGTTTGAACCGATATGAACTATTTTCTTAATACAGATCCTTTTTGTTGTTGTTGTCCAAGGATACACGTGATAAAATAGTCCGTACTGTATATCCATGCAAAACTGCATTTCTGTTCATTTCTTGAATTGGCAGTGTAAAATTGATAACTACTTATCAAAATGTGATCTGAACAAACTTCTTTTCCTTAGACTTTAGCTTCCCTCTCTAGAGTTTAGAAAAACAGGCAATCAGGCAATATATCTATCAGTTGTATGAGCCAAAAGTGGAAGTCTTCAGGGACAAAAATGTAGCAAGGAAACATTTTCAGGAGTGGATCACTTGGCATATGAGGTGCATAGCTCTTCTACCCAAAAGGAAAACAAAATGCTTACAGTTCCAAATCTCAGTCCCACTAAAACATAAATCTTACATTATCACAAGAGGGTTAAGTTTCTGAGATTTAAAAGGCTGGGGAGTTTTAAAGCTACATTTTGTATCTCTATAAGTAATATAGGTTATACCTATAGTAGTGCTTTGGGAGAATGTTGCCTTATGCATGATCTTTCCAAGGCACACAAGTTTCCCTGTAATGACCATGTTCAGAAAGTACAGATTTCGGTTCCCATTTGGGCTCTTGAATCCAAATAGCACTTGAGAATTTGAGATGACTTTCTAAACTGAATGGTAATACCGTACTGTGGAAAACTGAGAAACAGTCTGTGAGTGTGTGAGATTATACTCACAATAAAAATGTGTGCCTCTCTCTCTGTGTAAGTGTTGGAGGAACGTTTTTGGGCCCTCAGGTATAACTCTCAAAAATGGCAGATGGCAGTGCTTAGCTGATCTTCCATGATCTCAAAATGGCTTAACGAGGCTTTTTATTTCTGGTATTTCTGGTTAACCTGATCTAATGCAGCAAGGTGAGGAAAGATCTCTGATTTTGGTGGGATTTAATCCCAGAAACCTCTTTTTGGAATTATGAAAGTTTTTATTTATTGCATTTGATTTTTCAGCCTTGATTATAATTTCCACAGCAACTATGCTAACAAAGAATTTAGCAGTGGACTAAATATAGCTGTTCCCCCCCCCCCTGCTTTTTAAAAAAAATGCCTTTGAATCTTGACTCAAGTCCATGGAGTTTTCTTGGTGACATTTTCAGAAATGGCTGCACTGATATTTTCCCAGAGCTAAAAACAAGTGATTGGTTTCCACGCCTAAGTAGGACTAGAACTTGGGTTTCCCTATTCAATGCTTTAGCTCAAGACTGTCAGACTCCTGGCCTGCAGGCTGGATGCATCACGTGCTGGCCATCCCCATGCCCGGTTTAGAGAAGGGGAAAAAAGTCCCAATATGTCATGTGACACTGTCGTGATGACATGAGTTTGACACCCCTGCTTTAGCTAGTAATTCAATGTTTCCCAATCTCAGTAACTTAAGATGTGTTTACTTCAGTTCCCAGAATTCCCCACCTAGCACGTTGGCTGCAGAATTCTGGGAGTTGAAGTCCATACATCTTAAAGTTGCCAAGTTTGAAAAACATTACAGTAGATCAAACTTTGCCAGATACTAATCATTAAAATGCCACAATAAGGGTGCATTTTTATCAGTCACAATACAGGACAAACATACCAATCTACATATCATTTGCATCTGTTAATTTACATGTATGCAAACAAGAAATAATTACAGTAATTTAAATAGAACTACAGTTCAATTTATCACAGTGGAGGATGTAGCCCAGCGACCTGAATGCCTGCTCACACTACATTTTAGAAGCTGTTAAAGATGACTGTTGAAATTCCTGCTCTTCATTCATAGCATGTCATTATTTTAATTCAGTCATTATTCTAAAATTAGTCATCTTCATACCTACCTGTAGCTAGTACAATATAGTCTCAATACTTTTGAAATTTATGATATTTACCATATTTTTTGCACTATAAGATGCACTCCCACCTCCCAAAAATGAGTGGAAATGTACGTCTTATAGAGCAAATATTGTGGGGGGAGGGGGTTGGTGCAGCACCGCTGCCAGGGAACGCTGGAGCCTTCGCTGCCGAGTAGGTGATTGGTGGTTGGATTGGCCTCCTGGAATACTGCTGCTGCCTATTGCCACCTATTGCCACCTGTTTGCCATGGCCTGTTCACCATGGCTGTTCGGAGCTGCCCGTTCACTGCTACCGATCGATGTTGCCTGTTCAATGCCACCTGTTCGCTGTCACCCGTTCGGAGCCAATGGGCATCTTACAGTGTGAAAAATAAGGTACATTGGTATATACTGCCTAGGTGGCGCAGTGGTTAGAGTGTTGAACTGCAGGCCACTTCTGCTGATTCAATCTAGCGGTTCAAATCC
>JANHFL010002367.1:10159-35429 GCA_032468155.1 Oxyrhabdium leporinum
CTGTATAAAAATTAGTCCTGATAAGTAATGTTGACTTCATTCAATAACATAGAAAAGCGCCATTCTGACTAGATGGTGGGGAATGGAAGAATGCAAGTCAGAGCTGAAGAAGCTTCTTGGATGAGAAGCAAAACATCTTCAAAGAAAAACCAGAAAGTCCCGTTGCCTCTAGAAAAAGCACCTTTGGGACAGCCATGACCTGGATGACTGAGAATCTCCATAGACTTTCATATCCAGTGGTGGTTAATTTCTGGCTCTTCAGATTTGTTGCACTGCAGTACACAACAACCTGATTTTACTGGCTGAGACTAGTAAATTGCAGTAGTTTTCTCTTTTTAGTTCTCATTGGCAGGGCATCACTGTACATCATGAGGTTCCATTCAATTATAGATAATCCTAATGGGACAAATGTAGTGATAGGACAGAATTTGCTGCTTCTACTATACTTTTTAACACATCCCTTTATGTCAAAAAACAACACCAAACTGTAAGCGGAAAATGAATGCACCAGAAAAAAAATCTTTCTTTTTGACTAGTAAATAAGGTGTGATACCTTCAGTGGAAAGCTTTCAATACCAGCATGCCTTATATCTGCAAAGACTACCTTGTTTCCTGAACTGGCACATTCTGATTTAAGAATTGAGTGGGCGTGCAAAGTGCATCTACGTGCAAAGAAAGAGAATGACTGTCCCATAGAAGAATTTTCAGAACTTACAGTCTCAGCGGATCAGAGGATCAGACTGAAATATGCAAAACACCGGATACCACAAAGAAAGATAAAATCAGCTTGTTTTGGAAAACACTAGAGTACTGTCATCAACTAAGAGTATGGGGCTGCTTCACACCATCTGTATTGTTACTGAGTTCAATGTTTTCTTTTTAGAAGTACATTACCGTAGCTGGAGCCTGTTAATACAAATGTAATACACCATTTTTTATTTTCAAGCACTGTACGCTTTTCACTTTTCAGTTACATGAAAGCTTGCACATGCCAGAGTAACCACAAGGGTCATTCATTAAAGTTTTCATTATCCTAAAACTGCTACCCATGAACAGTATTGATCATCAGAAAACAATTTTAGGATACCATATTTATAATGCTAGCATCCACATTTTGTATATTAAAAGATCTTTTATATTCAGCTTAATGCTACTACTGGCAGTTTGGCGTAAATGTAAAAACCAACATCAAGTGAACAGAAACAGTACATTCAGAACGCAGATGGCCACCTGCTCTGCCAAACCCCAATGAATCTAACCTCTGAATGCTGTGTTCAAACAACACAGATTTGACTGCCTTACAGGCGGCTAGTGGGATGGGGGTGGAAATGTTAGATACATCTGGGAGGGGATGGCAAACTTCAGTCCATGTCCCCTTGAATTTGCATAGAGATAATTTCCTTAGCATCCTCTCCCTGACTTGACGCCATATTCTTTTTCCGGGAACCTTTGGCTTTTCTTTTGCATTATGTGTCCAATATACTGAAGCTATAACTTCATTACTTGTACTTCCAGTGAAATCTGGTTTTTTTTATTGGGTATTAAATTATTTCTTCTATTTGTAATCCAAGATAGCCTCTTCAGCACCATAATTCAAAGTATCAACGTTTTCGTCACTCCAACTTGTTCCAACTTTCATAGCCATATGTTACAATAATAACATAATGCCTGTGACAATATCTTTGTTGTCTATATGATGTATTTGCATTTTAATATTTTGATTAGATTTGTCATAGTCTTTCTCTCAAGTAACAGATGTTTCTTTATTTCACGGCTTGATTTACCTTCCTTGTAAATATTTGAGCCTAGGAAGATAAAAGTTTGTTTTTACCTCAGATTCTTAAGCTGTTTGTATTAGGTTGGCATTGCTTGGTGATCTAATTTTTTTTAACATTGAGCAGCAGACTGGCTTTTTCTTTTAGCAAGAAATTTCATTTTCAACCACCAGAACCATCATTTTCATCATATTGAAGTTGATGATGCTTCTCCTAGCAATGTTATTTTTTAATTTCTTCTGGTTAATTCATTTTCTACTTATTAGCATATGATGAAAACCTGACAGAGAAGTAAACATATACATACAATTCATGTAATTACACTATATATACAAAACATCTACGGGGTTACGGCAGTGGCCTCATAACTGGATGTCCAATTCAGCTGTCCAGGCAATAGCCTCTGGCATTGCTTTGTGCAAGTCTTCTAGGGAACGCATGCCATGAGCAGTCTTGCACAATATATTTAATAGTTTGCCTATCAGCATCACAATTGCAACAAAGGGAAATATTTCCATCCTCAGTGATACAGAGTAGAGGCACTTCTTCCAGTATCACACCCACTTCTGTTCAATTTTGTCCAGACAGAGCGAGGTAGGGCAAACCAAGTGATTTGGTAGAGGGATCACCACTGGTCAGTCCGCAAAAGGGCACCTTGGACCATTCCTCTCTCCGTGCATTCTGAGGGTTAAATTGGGTAGATGAATAGCTGTTTTCCATGCTGGCTCATGGGATTTCAGTTTTGTAATGGACTGTGCATTGACCTGGTGAACAGGGCAGGCCTTACTCAGCATCCTTGACCGTAGCTTAATGAAAGCTTGTCTTCTCATGTCGGGCAGTATGATATTGCTAAGTACTGGTAACCAGTGCACCTGAGTGCCAGAGATAACAGGTATTGTTTGGCAGAGTTGGACATTGACCATTTGAATGTGGGTGCTGTTAAGCCACACACTGGCACAATATTCACCCCAGGATGTTACAGCCAGCCTGTTCAGTAAATTCAATAAATACACTCATATCTGTAGCATTTCTTAAGCTAAATGTATCCCTGGACAGTGCTAAATGAGTGACCATGACCAAATGCAGCTGTACTGCCCCCTTGGGCCTCACAGCTATAACAAACAAAAGTGCATAAAATCAAATTTTCTACTGAAAGTCCAAGACATTCAGATTTTCTCCACATATCATAGCAACAGGCTGGCCTGGAGGCTTTCTATCTCTTCTCCTGGAAGCCTCTGGGTTTGTACGTCCTGTCTGGCCTTCCTGCCTTGATACAGCTTCTGGTTAGTTACTATGGCTACCACCTCTCTTACAGGGGACGCGCGCCTTTTCCTAGTATTCTCCACAATCAGTGATAGGCCTCCATAGCCTACCTGCCTTATGAGCAAATAGAGAGCCAATATGTCAATAGAAAAGCTTAAATCTGAAGGAATTTTAATATACATTCCAATAATAATGTAGGGATATTTATAACAGGCTTTTTGAAAAGCAGCAGGTGCACTGCCAGCATTCAGTTATTACTTAAAATCTGAGTATTTCTAAGCATTTTTGATCAATAATTTCAGAGTATATGGGAAACTCTCGATTCCATTGCAAGCACACTTCATTTTATTGGGTTTTTAAAAAGAATTGTTTCTTGCTTATCAGGAAAATATTTGCTGTAATTCATATTCAAAATGCTGGTCAAAATATATGCAATGTAAATCATTTTCATCTGTATGGATTTGAATGGGAATCTGGCACAATTTAAATTACTCCCATTGCACTCTATTTAAAAGCCAACACCTATACAATTTGCCTGGATTCTTTATTGTATTCCATGTTAAACTTAGAATGACTTAGTTATTAAGTATTATAATGTAATATTCATGACTTTTAAATATCTACTGCATTATAATTATGTTGTGCCTTTATTATTTTATATTTTATTTCAAAAGGTGCTTTGAGCTTTGGTTCGTTAAACCTGATCCTCTCTTGAGGATTTTTTATTTGTGTCACGCATAACTGATTATCACTAAAAATAGCCCTTCAGGTATACTGATAATTGAATCCTGCCAATGTCTATTTGTAGTCCAGAAGAGGATGTATTGATTCAATTTTAATTGCTCCCATCTTTCAGTTTCATTTCCCTCCAATGGTGCCTGAACATTTGGTGTTCTTTCTCAGTGTGCCTCAAATACAGTACACAATTGCTTGTCATAAGTACGTCACAAAAAAGATGGGCATTTTTTTTTGGGGGGGGGGGAGTGTTCAAGCGCAGTTTTGCAATGGCTCAGATACAAAAATAAAGAATAAACAGTTGCTAGAATGTTGCAAGACACTGCATAAGACTTGTAAAACCATGTATTTAAGTATTTGTGCATTTGACTGCCAAAATCTCACCGGATTTTTCATTTTTCTTCATTTTATTTATTTCTTGGAAATCAGTGAATGTAGGATATTATCTTCATTTTTGTAAGCAGCAAAAGGATATATCACAATACAATTTTTATTTGAATAATAATAACATTTTATAGTCTTCAACTTACGACCACAGTGGAGCCCAAAATTTCTGTTGCTAAGTGTGTAGAAATGTGTATTAGATAATAATTTGTATGCCTGTGATGACTTTTGAAAGAAAATACTTAAAAAAAATCTCATCATGGATTAATGTATATATTGGTTAACGTGTCCATATAGTGACTTGGCATCAGTGTAGTCCTGACCTATTTCTGAAAGTGAGGAAAAGTGTGTTCAGATGTCAAATGTAGGTGTTCTTTGTTTCCCACAGATAGGCCCAAATACAGTGTTGGAACAACTAAAGGAAATGGAGGGTCAGAGACTTCCTTGTCCACCTGCTTCCTTAGAAGACCCACCAGTTCAGCTCTCCTGCCTTCAGGCCATTCCAGCAGCATCAGATCTCTTGCTGAGTCCCATGATTCTTCAGCCAGAACAAGCACTTGCTCAAACTGTATATTTAAAAGCGCTAACTATTCCTTTTTACCAGCCTGTTCAATCAAACCATAAACTTTCCAGAGTCCAGTCAAATATCAACATAGACAATAGTACTTTACCTTTAATCCTCAATCCACTTTTGCATTCAAAAGGGACAGATCAACTTCAGGCAATCATTCAGAAGCAACCCAGTACAATAAACATAGTTAGTCATTTTTCACTTTTGCCACAAAGTTCATCTCCATGTGCACCAGCTGGAAGCCCAGGGAAGGCCAAAAGTTCTGGGAAGTACCTCTGTAAACATTGTGGGCGTGACTGTCTGAAGCCAAGTGTCCTTGAGAAACATATGCGATCACATACGGGTGAGAGGCCTTTTCCATGTACAACATGTGGCATTGCGTTTAAAACTCAGAGCAATCTGTATAAACACAGGAGAACTCAGACCCATGTCAATAATGCCAGGGTGCCTTCAGAATCCGATAGCACTAGTCTATTAGAAGAGAATGAGAAGCTGACTGAGATAGTTGCATCCTCCCAGACCACAGAATCTCATGATAAAAATGATGTCCAGCCAACTGCAAGGATTAGATCTGCTGCTTCAGAGCCCAGCGACAAACATATTCTTGCTACTTCGTTATCGGAAACGCTCCTTGTTTCGGAAAGACAGAGGATGAAAACGGGTAACTCCTGTCATGGAGATATAAATCAGAATGTCTTTGAAAAAGAGACTGCCAGAGATGCCACAGATCTACCTCAGAGAAAGAAGATCCAGGATCAAAGGTCTCCAACAGGAAGCAAACATAGTCAGCTACAGAGACAGCAAGCTCTCTATTCAGAGAAGCTGTGGAACAGCAGATCTGTGGACACCAAGCTAAAAAAGTGTGAGAGCACCGACTCAGGTTATCTGTCACGCTCTGATAGTGTGGAACATCAGACACCTTCGCCTGGCTTCCTGCACAGTCTTTGTGAACATAGCACAGAGTCAGAAGATGGTGCAGCTGTCGCCAATAAAAGCATGACTGACAGTTTCTCAAAAGTAGATTCAACTGAGAAAGCAACAGGAGCCGTAATCCTGGAGAAAAAAAGGTTGGAAGAGCATATCTCAAGGCTAATATCTCATAATAAAACAGTTGTGGATGACACCCAGTTGGACAGTGTTAGGCCCAGGAAAACGGTTCTATCCAAGCAAGGAAGCATTGACTTGCCAATGCCTTACACGTACAAAGACTCATTCCATTTTGATATACGGCCTCTGGACGTCAGCAAGAAAAAGAATATTTCTCTGCGCTCAGCCAAGTCTATCTTCAGTCCTGCTGAAAAGACTAAGCCACTGTTTTTTCATTCAGTTCCCACTCAATTCTCAACAACAATTGACTGTGTGCCTGTTACAAGAAGTAACTCTCTGCCGTTTATTGAGAGCGCAAGGATGACGCAGGACCAGGCAGATAGCTCAAAATTGTCTTCTTTCACTAGAATGTCCCCAGATGTGAGGTTTTCTGGCTTGTTGCATAGCAGCAATTTAGACCCAAATATGGCAAATGTTCTTAACAGCCACCCCCGGGCACTTGTTAGACAGGTGGCAGTAGATGATGTGCCATTAAATTATATGACTGAATCTTCGCCCTCTTTAGAGGAGAAAAAGGGTAAACAGAAATGTGAGGCTGGGGTGGAAGGAATGAACGGCAAGAATAAGAAACCCAGTCAGAGAAAATTAAAAATGTTTTCTCAGGAAAAATGGCAAGTTTATGGGGATGAGACATTTAAGAAAATTTATCAGAAGGTGAAAAGCAGTCAACCAACCAAAAAACAGAAAGATAATTTAACAAATGTTTCAAACTTTTATTCAGATACCAGGGAAACTGCCTGTGGGGAGGAAATTTCATTGTCGAGAGAAGGCAGAAGCTCTGTAACTGAAAGTGTAATTTCATCACTAGTAGATGCTAGTGCAAAAGCAAATCCTGACACATTGGAAAGCCATTCCAAAGCTTGCCCTGTTGGTCACCCTACTTTTTCTCGGGAGAATTCAGGGCGAGTGGCTGAATCGAGAGAAATATTGTGTTCAATTGATGATTGCGAACAACACAGCATAGCAAGTGAAACATCATCTGTTGAACATCACTGCAGAGACTTGCCTGTTTCAAAACACAACCAGAGGGGCAATAGTAAAGCTGTGCCTTTAAGTAAAGGCTGTGAATTGAAAGTCCAACTTAAGCAAACTCAGCTGAACCTTGCTACTCGTCATGATCATGACTTAGAAGATTCACAGGGACACATTACTGAATGTGCACAAAAATACGAGGACACTGCAGCTAATAGAAAAGGATGCAGCGGGAAAGAAACTGCCCACCTTGGACACACAGCTTTATCAGCCCCATGGTGCAGCACCACGGAGCTGGCATATGAATCTCAGAAGTTACCCTCGGAAAGAAAAAAGCCTAAGGTGGATAAACTGAAAAACATGGAAAACATACAATTTAAAAATAGTAGTTCAACCGAGTTGGTTGTGAAACTGATAGACTGTTATAATCTTAATATAGTTGCTGCAGAATCGGCAAAGAACTCAAGTAAGGGGAA
Source organism: Oxyrhabdium leporinum (assembly GCA_032468155.1). NCBI lineage: Eukaryota > Metazoa > Chordata > Lepidosauria > Squamata > Cyclocoridae > Oxyrhabdium > Oxyrhabdium leporinum. The sequence goes on from JANHFL010002367.1 coordinate 17,443, forward strand.
AAAATGGACAGTAATGTTAGGAAAACCTGCTTCAGGTAGCAGTATGGAATGTGAGGAAGGAATCCAACATTCTGTAACAGTATCTAATGATAGGGATTGCATTGCAAGTCTAACAGATACAGCAAGTATATCTGCGACATCATTTCCTGAACAATTCAAGACCAATGTAACACAGGAACACACCAGTAATTTGTTTCCAATAAAAAAACTCGCATCTCCCATAACAGCAGCAACAGAATTATCAAACTGTAGAGACTCAGCACCAACCCACACTCAGCATGTGGTAAGAAAACAAGTGATTTCTCATCTAAAGAAAAACGATTTTCTTCCCAAGTACATTTTAAAATATTCACAAGACGGAAACAGTATAGATATGCCATTGTTTCTTACAAGAGAGACAGAAAATATACCATATGTTTCATTGCCAAGCAACTCAACCATTTCCCCATATCCTGCCTGTAACAATAAACTACTTGATAGTAATTCCATTGATGTATCTTTGTGCCCTTTGCAATTGGATCTGAGTCATCCACCCAGAAGAAAAGAGTTAAAATGGGACGTGCATACAACATGGACACCTTTGGTAACTCCTACACCAACTGTTCTTGAAGCAGCAACAATTAAAACCATGGTAGATCAAAAATGTCATCTTCAAAGTACAAGTAGGAAAGTTAAAGATACATGTAAAGGAGACAATAAAGACAACTTAGATGATCAAAAATTGATAACAAAAGAGGATGAATGTATAGTTGCTTGTACATCACACATTCCTGGGAGGAAAGTATGCTTTACCACAATTTATACAGGAGGGCTTTTCTTATCATCAGACATGAGTGGGCAAAATTCAGCCTTAAAGTTAATACAGTCAGTGAAGGGGTCAGTAATTTCACTCTCTTCATTGGTGGAAAGGAGTGTTTTGTGTGAAAGTAGCGAGAAGGAAGTCAAGGAATGGCAATTGGAGAATAACCCTTTGCCAGAATTCAAAGACTTGCCCACCTGTTCAATTAGCAGTCCAAAATGTCTATGTCATTCTTCTAATATGCTTTATTGTCATTTGCTGTGTACTCAACCAAAGGAGATTTGCTCTCAGCCCCAACTAAGCATAGAATCTCATGCAGGAAAAATCCCAAGTCTGAATCTATCCTTCCCAACTCTAAATGCAGAGCCTCAGCTGACTTGGTGTTGCTTGTCAAGAAGCCTCCCTCTTCCTATCGAGCAAAAGGAAATGAAAGATTCTGCATATTCTTCTTTGTATATGAATGAAAACTTTATTTCAAAATATGGACAGTCCATCTGCAAAATAAAAAGCCATGGGAAGGCTGCTAGGGAAAGCTGGAGAATTGAAAAAAACCAAACACTGGTCTCTTCACCACAAAGACAGGAAACAGAGAAGGTAATGGGTTTATGCTTTTTCTATTCCTAGATAGAGGAATGCTGTTGATTTAGCTTTAGAATAAAATGGGAACGGTGGTTAAGAGGAAGCTGGTATACTATCTTATTAGATTTGAATAGATTTGAAGATTGTGGATTCAGGGTGATGATTATGGGTTGCACCATTAGGTTAGAACAATGTAGGTAATCTTCCTTGAAATTTTGAAAATGTTGTCACAAAGATTACCTATTTATCACGATCCTGATCATCTTAAATGTATTAGCCCCCAAGTCCAATTTTCCAGAAGGAAGATTAGTGAAGCTGCCTCTGAATTTATCTAACTCAGAAACACTGTGAACTGTCCATGGTTAGAGAAATTAATCTGCTGCCACATTAGAAATGCCCTTGAATACCCCATTTCTTCCATAATCAGTTTGCAGCCACCTCAGAAGATGTGTGGTACTGGGAAGACGGATTCCCATCGTTCTGATCCTCTGGGTGCTCCTCTGGAAAGCAGAGAAGCATTCTCATTCTTTTCAAAAATGAGATATTTATAAATAATATGTGCTGTAATTAAAATAAAAGAAAACAGATTTAAAAATTGGAAGAATAAATGTGTCTTTTCTGGCATTATAAGGACAGCATTGTAATGCCATGGTGACTGTCATAAGATGGAGATATTTTCTTGATTTATACGGCTGCCCAAGTCAACTACTATGACTCTGGGTGGTATACATCATAAGAACAAAGAAGAAATCAAAGAAGGGGGGAAAGTTTTTACAATAAATAATACAATATATGAATACCAAATATAAAATGGTAACCAAGCACATAACAAAACAATCAACTATATCCAACATTCTTTTGAGAGGAGACAAACTGTTCCACTTTTTGCATGTTGCGTGCTATTATTTACACTTTGATTTTTGTCATGCAATTTTACTCATTTTTTTGCATTCACAGAAGTACTTTTTAAACACTGATGCTCAAGAGGTCTCCAAAAGCATCCCAGAACTAGAAAAGAAAAAAGAAAAACTTTACAAAAGGAGAGAAAAGAGAAACTTAAAAAGAATAAAAGTGAAGATCAACTCCAAGCGGTAAGAAATGGGGGTCTAGCCTTAGTCTTAGAAAAACTATTTTTCTTTGACTATGAATAACATTCATAACTGAACGATGTGGTGGACTTTGTGAGGAGAATTTCTCAACATTTTATTTTAGAAAGAAGTAGGACACTTACATGGATCGTGCTATAGTAGTACTAACATTAACAAAAATAATCTAATGTTTAAAAGACTTAAAGTACCTGGATTAGCTATTATGTTATCACTTCAGGTGTCATGTATCTCAGTTTTCATATCCTATTGATGTCAAGGAGCAATGGGACAGACATCTTCAGTACAATAACATGCACACAGTAACATCAGGACAGAAATCCTATCCTACTTGTGCTATAAGTAATTTAGCTTTTGCATCATGGCATACATTTTATCACATGCAACTCATGATTAAAGAATTAGGAAATTCCTCTGCCTTCAGATTTGTTGCTTTGCCTCCTCTTTGTTTATGAGGTAGCTAATGTCAAGTTTCTTTCCTGCCTTTGTTCCCTAAACACACTTTTCTTGAACCTCTCTTGGTAGAATATAGCCAGCTACAGTTATAGATTGCATTTTCTGTAGATAAACTTTCTTTCTGTTAAAAAATACAAAAACTGTTCAGTGGTTTTTTGCAGACCTCACTCTCCAGGAAAATAAAATGCTCCCTCCAACATATTACAGGTAGTCCTCGACTTACAAACACAGTTGAGCTCAAAATTTCTGTTAAGTGAGACTAAAGTGAGTTTTACCCCATTCTATGACCATTGTTGCCACAGTTAAGTGAATCACTGCAGTTGATAAGCTAGTAACACAGTTGTTAAGTAAATGTGATTTCCCCATTGACTTTGCTTATTCAAGGTTATAAAAGGTGATCACGTGACCTTGGGACACAGGAACAGTCATAAATATGAACCAGTTGCCAAGCATCTGAATTTTGATCACATGATCATGGGGATGCTACAAAGGTTATAAGTGCGAAAAACAGTCAGAAGTCCCTTTTTTCGGTGCCGTTGTAACTTTGAATGGCCCCTAAATGAACTGTTGTAAGTTGATGACTACCAGTATTCTTATTTGATCTCTCTACATATTTTTCTTTCTTTGCTTGCAAAAAAATCAAAATGGACACATTAGTAGAAAAAGGTAATGCAGACAGGGAAGGAAGAGCTAACATTTAATACTGAAAGCATCAAATAGAAAATCTTTTGTTTATTACATTTGATCAATGTGGCATTGAAATGCTAGTATTTGAAAAAAATGATTTTATTCCTCCCAAAGTTTAAAGCTGATACAAAAACCATTACAAAAAAGCTTTGCTTAGGTTGGATAAAATCATGAGGCTTGTGTACTGGTAGCTGAAATTCTTTCTGTAGCAGGAAAAAAAAAGTCATATTAGACATGGTTAAAATTATATAGAAATCTCCAAAGACAGAACAGCTGTTTGGTTTTGGATGAGAACTTGCTTTTCAGTTTAAACCAGACAAAACAGATTATATATATCATCAAGGAGATTTGAAAGTAGGAATAAAAATGGAACATTTTAATGAGAGATAATTTCATTTGTTTCAGGTAGGATATTTTCTGGCATTTTTAAAATCCACAACAGTTGAATTTAATAAGCTGATTGTTGAACGTTACGGTTGGTTGCATTCAACATATTTTTCCCCCCCTCAAGACAAAAACGTACAAGGAGGAATATTCTTTATTTTTTCTGGATTACTGAAGTTTGGCAAGCGAAGCAGTCCTAAATATTTGTAATGAAATGTGAGCTTGAAGGATGTTCTAAAGAGATATTAATTTGTAGATTTCATTAAATAGACGTGAAGATCATTACGCACAAAGACATCGTCTTCTCAGAAGCCACCAGTCAAGCAAGCAATGCTGGGCCTTGAGGACTTCCAGAAAGCATTCCCGCATCAATGCTTCTGGTATTTGGGAGCATTGTGGAAAATGCCATTGTTTTCCAATGACTTCACTAGGTAAGCTAGATAGAAGGGGAAATGGAAAATGTCAAAAATTTCTGAAGTTAAGTTGCCCCTTAACATTTGTGGGGTCTTTTTGTTTGCAAATTCTTGCTCCTTGACATGGATACCTGCCCTTATTTCTGGTATTCATATTTCAGTTTGCCATAAGAGGAACATAGAAAATAAAAACTATATGATGTTGGCCATCTTCACATTTTTTCTTCAATCTAATAATCAATCTAATAATCTTCTTTGATGGACTTTTAAACTGGGAAGAAAGCTTATCAATATGCCCGAAAAAAATAATTGCAGGCATAGAAGGCTCAATGGTTGCATTTCAGCAATCATTCTCCATTGGTCCAGCATACCACACAGGCAGAATTGTAGGTTGAAAGTTGATTGGCATAATGGCATGATCAAAGTTCTGTCTGTTTTTAATGCAGCACAGATTAAAAAAAAATGGGCAGCTTCAATTGTATCCTTGAGGTTTCTTTTAGCATATCTTGCAGACATCTTTGCTCACAAGGTTACTGTTGATGGGGAAAATATGGGAATCTTCTGTACGTTAACATAATCTATTAAATGAAAGGCAGGATATAAATAAAAGAAAATGAAGTATAAGGGAAGCTAGTCGGAGTTTAAGGATTTCCTCCAACATCTGTCCTGAAAAATCCCTCATTCAAAGATCCCAACAGGTTGTAGGATACCCTTAGGCCATTGCCCAGACTTCTTGGACTTAACAGTCATCCTGCAGAACCCAATAGTTCATCCTAAACATATTTTACTATTTATAATGAAAGCAGCAAACTAGAAACCAGTACACCCCGAGTTCTAATTTTATTTTAGTTATAAAACCAGCAGACTGATTTTGGGCTAGTCATTCTCTCTCAACTCTTAAGGAGGAGGTAATGGCAAACCAATTCTAAAATCTTGGCAAGAAGACAGTTGCCAGGAGTAAAAACTGACTTGAAGGCAGGTTAAAGGAAATTGAAATGTTGAAGTGTTATATTGACTGGTAGTAGATAGCCAATATAATGATATGACTGCTATTATAAGAAGATATTAATTTTGAATTATCAATTTCTATGCTGTTTACATGTGCTCCAGGATTTCCAGTGCAGTTTTTCTTTGAATTATACTTGGGGCTTGGTTTTAGGCTTTGGTTAGTTTCTTGCTTGGCGTACTTTTTTCCAGCTTCAAATTCTTTTTAGTCGTCCTGGATTAGCTCTCTAATGTCAGTTTCCTTGAAGACTTTGAACTTAAAATAGGTTACGGTAAAGAATGTGACTTGAATTTTTAAGCATACAGTTTTACCAGGCCCAGCTTTTTCTACTGCAGTAAGATTAAAAAAAATCATAGCTTTTGTATTGGATTTCTGAATTCTATCTTGTGTTCTTCAGATCTTAAAATTCAAGCAGTATGACAAATTATGAGCATGAACTAATCTATTTTTATCTTCCATAGTTATAAAAATAATTATAATTCTGAGAGATATGTAAGAATTGGACTTCGTTGCCACTTTACATTTGTTGCCGTACAAATTTTTTGTAAGAATATATAGGTACTCATTGTGTTATTTTTATTTTCTTTTGGTAAAAACAGTGTTACGCAAAAACAGGAAAAAAAAGTAAGAAATAATCAGCAAAAGATATGATAGGCATGAGATAGCAAATGGTTACATCTAATTTACATCATTTATCATTTATTATGTGGAATCAAGTTGTTGTCAATTTTTAGTAACCACATGGATAGTCTATCCACCTTGCTTCTGGTTGTCCTTTTTTCTGCTTTTTCACTTTCCTTCCACCTTTCTCAGTACTAGAGGCAATGTGGGATAATTTGAGCATCACCATTCACTATGCCTTTCTATAAACCATCCTTGCTTCCATCACATCTCTGTACAACTTCACACTCTTTTTATTCTTCATACTTTTCATCTGTCTCTTCTTAAGGGTTCCATCAACTCCTCCCATTATTATTTTTTTGCCCTCTTTCTCTCAATCCATTTTTTCCTTGTATATTCCTTGTATAATTTGATTCTCATTCATTCTCTAGGACCAAACCTCTTTAATATACTTATATTTTAAAATTAATTTTAATGAAGAAAATATTAATAAAGCAATATTAGAAAAGAAACAAAATAAAGGAGAATAGTGAATAAGAAAATAAGAAAAGAAAAAAGTAGAAATAAAAAAATTATAAAGAAGCAACTTCAGATATTTTTAACAGCGGTTATAAATGCATTTATATTTTGCATTCTGAAGGTTACCTCGTAATTTTCTTCTTTCAATAAGCTACTGTTTATAATGTTCAACCCATAAATCACACTTTTTCTTTTTTTTTCCTGACAAAAAGTCCATAAGCAGTTTCTAGTCACTGATATATTGATTTTTCTCTAATCAAACAAATTAGTTTTTGCCATATCTGCTAGTTCTGTCATTTTCACCAACCATTCCTCTGTTGTAATTTATTTCAGAATCTTCCAATTCTTGTACATAATTTTCCATGGCTTTTTTCCTAATTGATGGTCCATTCATTTCAGCAAAAGTTCTGGTTTCAGTTAAATGTTGATCTTTAAAATTTTTGTATCATTTGTACATAGAGGTAGTCCTTGACTTAAGACCATAATTGAGGTCACAATTAGAATTATATCTCAACCTATTTTTTATCCCTTGGGAATAAATAGGTAAAGTTATCTAACTAATTAAAATTAAAAAGATGCCTATAAATTATTCAATTTCTCAAATGTATTAGCAGTGAAATCAGATTTAAGCAAAATCCACATATATTTACCCTTCTCTGAGAAATGGTTCAGTGTATCAGCATCAGTACTCTTGTTAATAAAAGTATTTTTTTTCCAAATAGGGAATGACAACAGCCAAAATCTGCAACAGCCACATTATAGCACAAAGGATAAAGCAGCTTTCCATTTGGAAGAGGATAAGATGAAACAAGTAAGGAGTGACTTATGCATGACATTTTTCCCATATTAAATCAGATAACTTCATGCTAATCTGACAAGTGGGTTATGAACTTGATCGCTCTCCAAATGAATAGTAAGATCTGCTTAAAATCCATCAAATAAAATGTTTGCATTAATAGGCCACATTAAGAAAGGATCTTTAAAATGCAGAGGATTGTTAGGAAGAACTTGGAAAGACAAGATTAACAAGCCTATCAAAAATAAAAACTTTATAGAGTTGTAAAGTATTAGATAATGAGTGGAATACATTTAGTATCAAGAAAGAATAGTATGATATTGTACTGTTGCAGCATTCATGATGGTCAGTGACTAAATATATGCAGTTAATATTAAGTAAATTAATTCTTAAAAAGATTTATTGTATTGTAGCCATCCTTATGGAATCCAATTTTATGTGAAAATATGTATTTCACAATTAGTTACAAGACAAGTTGCATGAGATACTTAACACAAAGCGTGTCATGGGAAGACATTCTTGCCGATGATGCTATTTGTATTTTAGAGGACAGCCATACCCACTGATCTTGTCCAACATTCTCTTCCCAAAATGGCCAATCAGCTGCTGTGAAGTCCTCAAGCAGGTCAAGGATGTATTAATGCTTCTCATTGCTCTTCCCCAAGAAAGTGGAATTCAGTGACCATACATATTAATAGTAGTTTATAGCAACTGATGAATTGATAATGTCTTCTTTATGTCTGGTAGGATACACCTGGACTTAACAAATGCTCAAGTGACAGCTTATTTCTTCAAAGAATTTCTGCGATTCGAGAAGTACCTACATACCCCTGTCCACTGTCTGATAATGTATCAGCAGAAAAACCCAGCAGTCTAGGTAGTTGCTCCTTGAGAATCTTCCCAAAAGAACAACGCTCAGGTGTGGATTCGGAGTACAGCGGACCTTCCACTGAACCTTATCATTTGGAATTCAAAGATACAAAGAACCAGATGTGTAACTTTGTTGGCTCTCAGATTACTAGACCTGTTCTTGTTTGTTCAAAAAGTGGCTGTAATAACTTAGAATCAAACGATAAAAATGTTATCATTGTAGAGCCCCCCATTCCTATTGCAGAAAGAACAGAACAATTCATGGAGAGAGATTTGTATCCTTCTTTAAAAGAGCAACATGCTCCCACATGCCGAAGTCTATGTCCTGTTTCGCTCACATCCAGACTACACACTGAGATGTCAACTTCAACTAAATCCTTACCTGGAACTCCATCTAAACAAAAGCAAAGCTTGGAAGCAATGAGTATGCCAATTCATTTGGAATACGATGACATAAGCAGCAGTGATGATGAAGATAGGTTGGTTATAGAAATCTAAGGAATAAGTTATCTATTATTTAAAACAGAGCTCAATATGAAGGGGTAGCCATCATCAACCTGCCTTTCTCTTGTATCTTAAGTCAAAAACGATGCCCGTGCAAGTATTTGCCAAGGATCTGGGCTTCTTTACATGTGCAATTAGTTGCACATTTAATTCCCAATGAGTTCACTACATGATTTCTCTCTTCATCAAATTCTGTATACAATCCCATTTTATCACTTTCTCTATACCTCAGAAAGTAGACAAGAATCACTTTGCCTCCTTTGAGAAGTGGAAAGTTGGCCCTGAAGATAGGAAAGCAACTTATTTTTTCAGCTGTTCTGTGCTGCTTATTTAATCTAACTTTTCCCTTCTACAATTTTGCATGAAATCAGTGTCCTTAAATCACTTTACAGCATTTTTTTGTATTGCCCAAAAGTTCCATCTCTTTCAGCAAACAACTCAAGCATGCATTGATTTGTTTTGTGCCTTTTCTGTAGAGACCTGTACATACTTCCTTATCTCTTTGATACGTTAACTTTTTCTATAATAGGAAGATGTTCTTTGATCTTGTTTCTCAGGTCAGGGGAAAATATTTATTATGCCAAATGAAAATGCATATGAGCTTTGTCAAAGAACTGAAAGCATAAGCAAGGTACTCCTTTCCTTCCTTTATATACATGTCAAATCTGTGCACTAGAGTGGCAGTTAAACATTGTCCAATTGAATATCATGCACTTTCCTAAATGCACTTCCATTGCATTAGAACACTGTTGTGAAGCAATGGCCATTTGGAGCTTAATTGTACTGTTGTATTATACTTGTTTTATATTTAATATTTCATATATCTTAATAAGCTATTAAAACTTTCATGTAAAATTCATAGGTGCCTTTCTTTGAGCAGGAGACTGATTGAGCATAATTTGTAGGTTGTTCCTAATATGCTGGCCCAGTAAGGCAATAGAGAAAAAACACATTTCTGCAAAATTAAAGCAGAGAAGGATGAGCCTTCTGTTGAATGTATTAATACTGAAAATGACTACATGTTTAATCATCCAAATTACTGAAATGCCACTATATATTTTTATTTCTTGAAACTGGAGATATGACCCATTATACAATAACTGTATATTGATCTTTATGCTTATCTATACAGTATCTAACTTTCTAAATGCCATTCCAGTCTAATTTTTTTTGGGGGAAAAAAAAGCAACATGGGCTTCATGGCACAGAAGAGTCAGACTCTGCTACCAACTTTGAAAAGCAGGTAGATGGCTTCTGAAAGCTTTCATGTTAATATTTTGGCTGCTTTTCCATGTCTGAAATTATCTTTTATCTTTATGCACTCCATAAAACTTTACAGTGTGCTAATAGTGGCAGAGCACAATAATGGCTTAAAAACTGTAGTCTTGAAATACAGATGAAAAGGGATGAAATATATTATTCTTTAGTGACTGGCTTTAACCTTCAATCATTATGTCCTTATGACTTAGTGTGAAATTCACTCCTTACTTTTTGCAATATTTATTTTGCCACATTGATAGGTGGAGAAACTGGACGGAGTAGGAACAGAAATCACTGCCTAACATAGCCTTAGGCCCATGTGAAAGTCAGTCTGCCAGCATAAAAATTACTGATCATCTCCTCTACCTTCATTTCTAAAATTTTACAGGCATGGCTGTTTTCTAATGGACTTAATTTTTAATCTGAACCTGCATTGTTAGCCTCAACCCCAGTCTTTGATTGCCCAAATGGGCTGCTGATCCGTTCTTGTTGCATAGCAATGGGAAGGCTGGCAGAAGAGTATACAGAAGAGGGGATTGTGAGTTGGAGTTCAGTTGCCATGGCAATAGGGATGAGCAGATCCTGGTTGTTTCCCTGGAGATGGCATACAGATGGGTAGCCCATAGAACCTCCTATTTGGAGTCAAATAAATTGATAAGAGGAATCTAGAAAAAGTAAGAACACATTTTGTGCTTTGTGCTTTTTGCATAAAATCACTTTAGTATAGTCACTCTAGAGTCCCTTGGAATTTTTAGGCAGAATGTACAACAATACAAAATGTTTCAGGTTTTGTTGCTGTTGAATCATTGCTGATTTAAAATTATTCATCAGAATAACCAGAGCACAAGAGTTCTGAGTTTAAAAGATTTTTTTTTGTTCATGAACATCCTTTGCAGGCAAATATTTCAGTCTTTATTTCCTTCTGAATATTTTTTCAGTTAAGATATTAAACTACAATGTTTTGCAAATGTTTTGTCTAATTCACTATGCTTGTGAATTTCTGTGCTTCTACATCCTTACAGACACAATTATTAACATTAAAGTGGTTATGAAAATTAAAAATGTTCCAGAATTAGCAGTAGTTTATTTTGGAAAAAGAATCATTTATACAATATTCAGAGATTTAAATGTAAATTGATGTGATCCACCCATACTTTGTTCCAGAAAATAGCCTTATTAGCTAATACTAAAATCAAAACCATTTGACTGTGGTACAGGACTTGCATTCACAGTCAAATGTAACTGAACTTTCTTTTCGAGAAACAAAGCATATCAAAACAATGAAATGTGTTTTGATACTGCGCTATTCTCGTTCAACACAATTTTTAAATCACCTGCCCCATAAGAAGGTGGCAACATAGAACAACTGAAATAGTATGGTGGCCAAATGTAGAATGTTTGGAATGAATTATACAGCACAAGCATAAAAACAAATATTCAAAAAGAATGGGGGGTGGGAGAGAAGAGAAGCAAATGACACTTAGCAGGTGAGACATTTGCTTTCTGGCATATTTCAGTTTTGCCTGCTCACTAATGAACATTTGGAGCTTATCTAGGTGGTCTGTGGAGCACAAATAGTTACTCTTCAAATGGTAGTACAGCAACCTGTCCAAAATAACCAGGATGGTTAGAAAAGCAGCAAAGATTTATTTCCTGCACCTGTATTAACCACTTCCGGAATAGTTAGTCAGAACTTAAAGCTGTAACACACAAGAATAAAAAACAAAGACTTTCAAAAAAAGTAACTATATAAAAATGCATTGAAAGTGTATTCTTTTAAAAAAAAAATGTCATCCTGGTATACATGACAAGTTAACTGATTCTTTGGATGTACTTTAATTTGATTTGTAGATGAGTTTCAAAACTGTCCTGTTCACCCTAGTGGATAATCTGAGCCAAGAAGGTAGGTGAACAATATCTTGAAATTTCTGACGACTTTCAGCACTAGGAACCATAGTATTGCAGTAATATTAGTGGTAAGGGTGAGCATGCATAACATTAATGCATTATTTTGTAAGGCTTCTAAATAAAGCACCAACACTTTGCACAGGCAGCTGTCCCTCTTATTTCTGTTTATTAATTTTAGAGAAACAGTGGAAGCAATACATCAATGTTGGGAGTAAATACAAGAATGGATATGGCCAGGAAGTTCAACTTGAAATCAGATAATATCACTCTACTATTGGTCTAGATAACAGGTTACATTCCCTGAGGGGAAAAAATGTTAGTATGTTTTCTACAAGTTTGTGGAAGCACCTTTTCTCTGGATGACATATTGTAGGCCACTTTATCACTGTGTGAGATTCACATGCCCCATCCTGGAATTAAGATCTTGCTTCAGTTTCCCATGCTTTTGATTATCTAGCTTCACTTGATTAAAATGACAGCACACACATTTTTGCCAAACTTCTGTAGTCCAGAATAAAATTCTTGGTTCTTTCAGTTTCATTGTTCACAAATTCCAAGTATTGGGCCTAATGCCCGATTCTTAGAAAAGCAGTGAGAGAAGCAAAATCAGTTACTATTCTCCAAGCAGGACAGTACAACATGGCAAGTTGTGAGTTTAGGCTCATTTTAATTACAACTGAGAAACTAAGAATAAATGGATCATATACAATACTATGGAAGATATAACATTTTAGTCATCTGTAATGTTACAAGAGAATTGCTTTAATAAACCAGTCTAACCATGCTTTACAATGCTGTATAACGCATCCAAACCATCCTGTGGAATCTGTGGTCTTTTTTCATGTGTGATGGAATGGACTAACTTAAATGTTTGAAAACCTCAGAAATAAATGATTTAGCAGAGTGATTAGTCCCACTACTGTGTGTGTGTTTTATCCAGAGTCAAACTTGAGGACTGTTACTTTGAAAAGCTGCTTTCCAGTTAGAGCTACATACTAATTCAGAGCCCAAAGCAACCCTTCTGAAGCATGTATAGATGAGAGTGGTAATTTTTACCACCTTGATTATTCTTTCATTGGGTATAAAGCTTAAGTGAAGCTATTTCAGAGACCATACACTTGATGCAGTTTTTAATTCTGTGAACATTGCCTGTTTATATATACATCCCAATCTATCCCCTACTTTCTCTGCATAATAATGAGCTTGAATATCAGTAAGTTTTGTGATGTTACAAGCTCTAAAATGGTGTTTATACAAGCAACAATTCCCTTTGGCTAAGGAAAATAGCGGATCTTACACAAGACTTGAAGCTGAGCTGTCCAAACTTGCCTTCATATGCTTAATAATTTTAATGATGGAAAAATAACACTTGCTAGCAGATGGAAGAATACAGGTGCACTCTGAATGCTTTAGACCTATTGAAATATTCTCAGCAGCAACTATATATATCTTACTATGCAACTGATTCTGAGAATTGCATCTACTTACAGCCCCCAGCTCCCAACTAGAATTTTTTTTAAAAAAGTTTCCCCTGGTATTTTACTTTCCACTGATCAAAAGGCGTATCTTCTCATCCCACCTGGCTCTCACTATAAGGGTACTTACAAATGTATTTGGACAACACTGTTTAATTCAACCCCTTTTACTTTGAAGGAAACGGGACTGAATTTGGAGATAAATACTGCAAACAGCAGTCTTTTTCTTTCTTCACTGAACGAAAAAAAGACAGAAAAGGCTCCTCGGTTGGTTCACAAGATCATCGTACATTCCCTTGTATGTTTGTATAACAAAGGTGCAGAGCTGATAGGTTAATAATTCAAATCACACCCAAATACGCACTATTTAGGAAACCTATGGAAGCATAGTGCGAGTTAGGTAAACCAGGAATGCTGGGCTGCTGCTGCTGCTCAGATCGATGGATTACAGGAGAACATAAATGTAATTACTGTATCAAACAAATAAGTCAGCCTACCAAGTTTTCTATGGTGTTGGGCTGGCACTGGAGGCTTCTAACGCCTTTGCCCAACCCAGCTCACCACCAGGTATGTAGAATCGACTTGTACAAAATAAAGGCGCCATGAGAAATCAATGCAAAACAATAAACATATGCCCGGCCTTCAGCGAAGGAGACGAGAGCAAAGTAATCCAAGGGTTTTGGAGAGAGGAGAGACCCAGGTCCCCGTCCACTGGGATACCGGGACTCCCCAGCGCCTCCGCCGCAAAAACTCCCTCTCCCCCTCCCCTTCTGGTATGACGCGGCATCACGGACACCCCCGGTTGCTGCCCCCCCCTCCCCTCCCGCCAAGCGGTGAGACGAGCCGCCTCTCGGAAACTCGGCGAAAGACTCCCCAGCCCCCACACCCCTGCCCTCAACGGCGGGCTTCACCTCCCTTCCAGACGGCTCCAACGGGAAGAAGAAGCCCCTCTCGCGAGACTTGCAACGAATGGGACGCCTCCTGCGAAGATCTCGCCCCGCTCAGCCCCGAGCACGTGCGACAGAGCGTGCGCGCGAGCGCGCGCGCGCGCGAGCGGCGGACGTCCGTTAGGGGCGTGGCGTCTCCCCCCCCCCCGTAGGCGTTGAACACGTGACCCTTGCGCGCGTCCCCCCCAACTCCCGCCTCTGAGGAAGTTTTTTTTGTTTTTTGTTTTTTTATAAAAAACCCTCCTTCTCAAACTCAGCAACTTTAAGATGCGTGAGCAACAATTCCCAGAATTTCCCAAAAGAAATGAAATTTCCCATGCGAGGAGTGGTAGAGGTCCGCAGTGTCGGCCAATCAATTTAAATCTGGTTCTCAGTAGTAACTCCTCCTACTCCCGCCTTCTCACATGCTGCACCATCTCGGTTGCTGCCCCCCCCACCCCCCTCACGTTTACAGATAATGCAGGAAGCGGTTTGGAAAGTAAAGCTTTCTTAGTCACCCTTCCTCTGTCAGAAATAACCTCTAGAACCACGTTTCTCAATGTCAGGAACTTAACGTTTAATTGAATTTATATCCCGCTTTGTTTTAATAAGTAACTCAAGGTAGGGAATGCATATAATGCTCCCTTCTCCTCTTTTTCTCCACAACAACAATCTTGTGAGGTACGCTGGGCTGAGAGAGAGGGACTGGCCCAAGGCCACACACTGCTGGCCTTCATGGCACTAGCTGGCTTTTGTGGAATTTTAGTGGCTTCTAGCTTGGTACCTTAACCGCTTGATCAGACTGGTGCTCAAACTGGTTTGTGGACTTTTATTTCCTAAATACCTATGTTTGCTGGGAAATTCTGTCCATGTATCTTAAAGTTGCTGAAGTTTTGCAAAACGCTGTTGCTGAAGTTTTGAGAAAGGGTAGGGCTTGCATTGCTGCCCTGCAAAAATTCAAAAGGCGAGTAGACGGCAACAAAAGATGCAGAAAATTGACAGTTTCATTAAGAAGTGCATGTGTCATCAACAGATACATAGAATCAAACTATATTTACACACCACGGAAAGCAAACAACTAAACAAAGCTAAGAAAAAGACAAATTTCTGTCCTTCCCTGGTATCTTCCCATCTTTTTCACATTTTAACTTGGAGGATGTCCAAATGGGATGTAGAGGAGAGAAGCAGACAAAAAGGCCTAAAAAGCTCATTATTTCTGCTGTAATGCCTTGCTTCCCTCTGCGGGGTAGTGACTTACTGTTGGGAAACAGCGGTAAGTAAACCAGAAAGGAGAACCAATAACAAACAGCACACGCGACAATCAACATCTGACAATTATTACTTGGAACACACATGAGAAGGGGCTCTTCTATTTTTTTTTGTCATATCTCTTTGAGGTTGCTTTTATCTTATTCTTAGCCCATGTCTGAAATAGGATTATGTTGTCTTTAATTGTACTGATGTGAACATGGGATTTTCCAAGTTCAGTAGCCTCAGAGTATGTCAAATCAGTGAAGCTTTGTCACCTTGGTTGACATCCTGAAGGAAGCAGCAAGACTGCTGGGACTTGAAACACAGACAGTCCAGATAGTAGCATAGGGATTAGCAATGGGGATGGCAAGATTCATACCACTTCAGTTTTCTGCTGATTTGAGAGGTTGTGGATTACTTCAGCTCAAAAGCTCCATTAACATTTAATTCCTAATGGTATTTCTATTTTCACATTCCTTCCTATCTCTGGAGGAGGAGGAGGAGGAGGAGGAGACGGGGGAGACAGGGACAAGAAAACGGGAGAAGGCTTATAGTCACATGCAATTCCAGACCACTCAAGAGTCTTAAAAAACCCTGAAATGATCAAATGGATCCATATTTTTCATTCAAGACAATAAACTGAATCGGTGCTTTGTGTTTTCCACAGATCTCCTGGACTGCTGATTTCATCAGACATAAAATAATGAATGAAAAAGAGGACGCTGACCTAGGACACTGCAAAAAGAAAGATAGAGGTCTGTTTATTCCGTGAATATTCTGTTCTGGGATCTTTTGAAAAATCTGGACTTAGGAATTTATTGTTTTGTCCCACTTTGTCTTTTATTCTGCCTGTTTGTTGTCTAGAAAACTGCTAATCTCAGGGCCTTCTTTCTGCCATTGTTCCTGAAGCATGCATGCATGCATGCATGGAGTGAGCCATAGACTGTCCTTCTGATAGGACGTAGCTAGGCCAGGGCCAGGCATCACTGCTGGGTGACGCAAGAAAGCGTCATGATATGTATGTTGCAATATCATGATAAAAACTCTGCCCATTTTGTACTTGCAGCATGAAGTCACGTATAAATATATAAGGGGTGGAGCTTGTGTCAAGACATCATGGCACATGTTTCATCATTTTTTTGCTTTTAAAGTAATAAGAGAAAAATAAAAGAAGGGACAAAACACAAAGATACAAACATTATAAAAAAGTGCTTTAAAAATAAATAATACAACAGAATAAATAAAAATAAAATATAGAGTACAATATGTCATTGCAACAGTAAACACAATGCTATATATAATTATTTAATGCAAACGTGCATATATATCTGTAAAACACTTATAGAACTATCATATTTTTTTAAACCTGTGTTTTATATAAATGAGTCCCATATTTCATTATACGTATCCATACCTTTTTATAATACAAAAAGTATAGTATAAATATAGTATAAATCCTATAATTACTAAATTTTGGGAGAAAGTAGTAGACTATATAAAGCTGACTATGTGACAAAAGCTAAAATTTTCAAAGGATAGCATTCTCTTGAATTACATACTTAGTATATGGAATTTAACAATCCAACATAAATGGATTCTCTGTACTCTTACCATAACTAAAAGACTGATATTACAACATTGAAAGATAAATGTATATAGCCCATTTATTCATTGGATTGAAGACCTGATTAGATTAGCAATTTATGAATGGATTGCCTATAAATGTAGACTTTGTATGGATATGTTGAAGTTAAAACTGACTCCTCTCCTAGAAGAATGAAATAGTTTAGGATATACTAAAAAGGCAGAATATTTCCCCTAAAAGAGAAGTAGAAACTCAGGGAGGCAGAAACTCACCCCCCTCCCCTTTATTAATGGGTCATTAAGGCCTGGGCCAGTCTATTCTGCATAACATGCCTCCTTCAGGCAGAGCCATTTAATTGCTCTTCATTGCATCACCCAGCAAGATTCAGCCAAACTCAGCACCCAGACAACCTACAAAGCTAGCCATGACCTCTGACAGCAACCAATCAGGATAGTCTTCCTGTGCCCCAGGAAGTTCAAAGCCAGAGAGGGTATAAAACCAAGGGACTCTTGGCATCTCTTCCCTTTTCTGCCCAGGACCTCAAACCATGTGGTCCTGCTGTCCACCATTAAACCATCTTTCTAAACAGCCTCCATGTTTCCAGTGTCTTTTTCCCGGCTTGGAACTGAACCCAGAAGGATATTTCTTCCAACAGTATCTCATGTACAGAAGCTCTGATCCTCTGGAACATCTGTTGGTCTTGTGCTCTATGGTGGACACTGCCTGCCTGTCCCACCAGAAAGATCTCCCTGCCAAGAATGAAGTGGATAGGGGAGCAAGATGCAATAACGGTATTCCTATTAGGTGTGGAAAAGCAGGCAGGAAGAAAGAAAACAGATCGG
>JANHFL010002367.1:46610-59039 GCA_032468155.1 Oxyrhabdium leporinum
AAGAAAGAAAGAAAGAAAGAAAGAAAGAAAGAAAGAAAGAAAGAAAGAAAGAAAGAAAGAAAGAAAGAAAAGTCCAAGAGGTTTCTGTGTTGAGAAGCTATACAAAGGAAAGTTTCTGTAAAAGAAATGTAAACAGAGACTTTCAAATCTCTCAAAATTCTTCCACATTCTACATTACATTGTTCCTATCTTGAAGCACCCATTTGCATGCCAATTGAATGTAGCATTGACAACTGAGACTCTATGCTACTGAGAATAATAACACTCAGGAGCATCAGAAAAAAAAGATATAAAAACAGATCCACAGTATTCTAAACAAAATAAAGACGTTTCTAATTATTCTTTTTTTTCACCCAGGTATCACATTGGCACATACTCCATTAATATGTTACCAGTGACTAATAAATTGTATTAATTTATCACCCATGGTGTCAAATAATATGACTACAACATGGAACTGCAGTATGGCAAATGAGCAAAATTTCTAGCCTATAGATTGACTTCAAAGGCTTCCAGATTTGAAAATCTAGAGATATTGCTGCTGATGAATGTTATCCTTTTATTATTTATTTTTATTGCTTTTAAAACAGAAATGTCACAGAAAAAAGAAAAAGGGAACCAAACACTAATGTAATTATAATGCAAATACATACATTCTCAAAATAACCCAACGTATTAAAAATGCTTTGACAAAACAAAAACAAAAAAAATGAAAGAAGAAAAAGAAACCAGGTTTTCACTATAACACTTAGGAGTTATAAATCTGTATATACTTATCTAATGCAAACATGATTAACGTATACACCATGTGCACAATTATTAGGCAAGTGAGTATTTTGACCATATCCTTTGTATGCATATTTTACATCTCCAAGTTGTATAAACTTAAATGATGAGTGTATATATGCAGTTCAGGTGCTGTGTAGTTGTATAATGAGGGAGGGTGTGGCCACAGTATTGGTTTAAACAGTAATTGGTTGGTTTATGCAATAATCTTTCAATTTTGATATTCAGATCTTGATACTTTGTGATCTTCTCCAATTCTTTGTCTTCTATTCTACTACCCCCTGGTATTGTCACATCAACATCCATACTTCCTTCTTTTAATCAAAATTATATCTGATATGTTATGAGCCAAGACTTTATCCGTTTGTATTTGGAAATCCCACAATATTCTAACCTGCTCTTTTTTTTTTACTATTTTTTTCAACTCTACATTCCCATCAAGTTTTCTTTACTGACAAGTGATACATTTTATAAATGTTCCAATGAATCATTTTGATGGCTGTGTTATGTTGTTATTTATAATCATTTTGTACAATCTTCTTGCACAAGCTGAATATATGATTTACTGTTTCTGCCTCTTTGCACAAACTGAATCATTTGACAATTTTTCAATTCTGGTCTTGATTGCATTAGTTTAAATAGCTTGCTCTTAAACAGATAAAATCAACTCTTCAGTTTCTTGTTTTTCGTTTAATGTTCCAGTTGCAAACCATTGCCAGTTTTAACCACTTTTTCCTTTTGTAGAAATTGACCATGCAATGCTTTTCCTTGCCAGCATTCTAGTCTTGCTTTTATTACTTTATTTCAATACTCATATTTCAATATTCGTTCATATTTCATTTCCTGCACATTCAGTAAATTTCATTTTTAGTTTGCATCAAGATTTGTACTTGCTTGTCTTTTGTGTAATCAACCAATGCAGGCTTTTTTGTTTTTGATAGTTTGCTTATCTTGAAGTAAACCTCTACCTGTATTTCTGCTGGATAGTTTTAATATTGGAAACCTAAAAACTATAACTCTGGTGAAACTCTTACAATTAAATGTATACTTAGAATTTAAGAACAAGGCATCATTCTGACCTAAGGAAATGGCTTTTAGTAGCAAAGATAAAATGACCTATTAGTTCTTTTAAGAAAAATAATTCCAAGACTTCCTAAGAACAAATGATATTGTTAGTCAAAATTCTGGAAATGTAAAATTCTGAAATAGATATCTCAGAAAGAAATCTACAATATCAATAGATCACGATGATAAGCTATCTTCTAAGCACTCCTATCTTGTACATAGTATAATCTTACAAAATAATATTTCTAGCTCAGGGTTGAACTGTGGGGGTCATTGGTGTTTGGTTGTTTTCTTGCAGACATTTCATAACCATACAAGGTAACATCATCAGTGTTAGTAGGGAGTGGAGTTTGATCTCATATACTAGTGGCTTGCCCTGTCAGTATTGGTGGGAGTGGTATTGGTGATTCCTTGACACCTCTACAGTAATTACCCAGATGAGCAGAGATTATCACCAAGTTTAATATTAGACCAACTATCAAGAAGCAAACAATATCGCAATCAAGAAACTACTAAACAAGCTAACAGTAAACAACAGTCCTCCCAAAGAACCATCAAGACCACTGCCATCAACAATGAAAAAGCAAACAACTGGTATATAAAATGAAAACAAAATTCACTCCCTATTAGCACTAATGATGTTACCTAGTTTGGTAAAGAAAACAACCAAGCTCAGAGACCACCAAGGTACTCACTCCTATCTTGCTTTGCACATTTATTTCCTCAATAAATCCATCATGACAATTTCTCCTCATCGTTACTTGCGTAGGTGAGAAATAAAAAAGTTGGATCTGCTCTGGAGTTTATTTTTACCTGGTTATAATTATTCACTTATTGCTTGCAGAGGTGGTTATTATTTCAAAATACATTTAAGTTAAACTTTTTTTTTCATTAAACCAGAGCATGTTCGCTGTGTGAATTATACTACCCTAGGAATTATAGCACCCAAGCCAGTGGTGGGATTCAAATTTTTTTACTACTGGTTCTGTGAGCGTGGCTTGGTGGTCATGTGACTAGGTGGATGTGGCAGGGTGATCATGTGACTAGGTGGATGTGGCAGGATGATCATGTGACTGGGTTGGTGTCCACATCATTCACATCGAGGGGCGCCTTGCCTTGCCCCGCTTGCCTGGCTTCCCGAGCTCTTCTGGTCTTTGTCTATTAATTTGTCTACTAGTACAGTGTCTGGTTGATTATCTAATGCCTTCCTATCCTTCTGGATCTGGAACTCCCACAGATTCTTAGCTCTATTATTCTCCACAATCTTCTGTGGAATCTCCTTGATGGCTTGCTGGATATTCTGGAGTTAAAGTCTATACATCTTTCAGCTGAGAAACACCAATCTACCCCTTGGGGGTCTATCTAGTGTGATAAATCCCTGTTTCTATGGATCTGGTGCTTAATGTCTGTTCTTGTGCTGTTATGATCAGTGATCAGTGCTGTCTTTTACACACACACCACTTCAGGAATAATTATAAAAATAATGATTTCTCACTCATTGCTTTACTAGTAGTAGAAACAAAATAAGCAGCCATAAATGTCACCTAAAGTTGGAACCCTATATATGGATTCTGATGCATATTTATTGTTGTGAATGCTTTTGCAAAACAGTCGCTGGGAAGACTTGCCACAGATAAGTTTACAAAGCACCTATTTCAAATAACATTTCTTAATTGTGTATTCTTACTGACTGCAGATAGCTCTCTTTTTCACATTGCAGGAAAGTTCAGAAATGGTTCAGTGAGTTAACGTTTTCAGCGTGGAGGCTGAAAACGGGGCATGTGGAGGTGGCAATAGGCAATGGCGATCCCAGCAGCCTGAAACAGCTGATCGTTGGAGGCAGATTCAAGCGAAAATCAGCTGCTTCTGCTAATCAGGCTGGGCTGAAGAGAGTGTTCTCTCAGCCGGAGAGGGGCGGGGCCCGCCAGGAGTGGGACTCGGTTTGCCGAACTCTGCAGAGTCTTAGCAAAGAGTTCACCCGAATCCCCGCAAACCCCCAGTAGCCCGCCTATCTATCTGTCTGTCTGTCTGTCTGTCTATCTGTCTGTCTGTCTGTCTGTCTGTCTGTCTATCTATCTATCTATCCATATACATCAAAGCAAGTGAACAATACCAATACAGCAATTATCTTGGGTAGAAGAACAAGAAGAGAAAATATAAGCAGAAATGCTATTTGTAGTAGAGGAAGAGAAGAAGAGGATGTCCAATAGCAAGTAGATGGACTTAAGTTACAGTGGTGATGAGTGTCCCCTTGGGAGATCTGAGAGAACAGCTTAGGGATAGATTGAAATTGAGAAACCCTATTTATGTTTTGACTGGGAGTAAAAAATGTTTTGATGGTACCTAATCACTATCTAGTAAGACTGGTAGCAATCAGGATTCAAAGAGAAGCTGATTCAAGCACCCATGAGTGTATGTCCTGTATGTCTTGGCATCTCCCTAAAGAAATGCATTTTTTCACAGATTCTTGCCAACTACCCAATCAAGAAACTATCCCATCAGAGAAAGCACGGAATTGCTCCAAAAAGCAAAGGTGCAAAATAGTAGTGAATGGGATTTAATTACCTTGGCACCTGTTGGGAAACAAATTCTACCAAGCATGATTCTTTAGAGAGTGAAGCAAGGTATCTGCGGGAGAGAGTAACCTATAATTTCTTTTTAACCAAATTACCTTAATTTGGTGGATTACATAGTAGTAGTATGAACAGAGTTCTCTAACTAATTTTTTTCACTGTATTTTATAAAAGAGAAGTCTGGCAAATTCCAGTCTGCTCATACTGTATGTACCACCCTTAGCCATAGGGTTTGGGACTGATAACTCTTCAGTTAACTACATCTCTGAATATTTTTCAATCTGTTATCTTAGGTTGGAAATGTCAATTCATGGTACCCAGTTGCCCAAAATGAACTGTACTCAAAACACAGAGAGACTCTTTGAAGATCATGCCTTTCTTAAGGAGCACAGAAAATCTGAGAGCATTCACAAAACACTGCAGGCAGAGTTGGGATTTTCACTCCTGTGTGGGCATACCAATACATAAAACACTTGTTTATTAAGCAAGGAAGCTGCCTATTTCAGAGGCATTCCCTTTTACAACGGATTATTTTCTTGAGTTTGATTATATAGAATACCCCCTATTTCCCATCTGAAAGGTTTAGTACATTTCTTTTGGTAGCAAAACATGCAAGGAGTACTGCAAGGCAGGCAAAAACCCTAGGTAATTACTCTACATAGAAACTGTTCTTATATTTTTATATGTAAAGATCCTTACCAAAGTGATATAGGATCTAGTTAGGTGTTGGTCTAATCAGAGACTTGAAAATTCAGAAGCAGATAAGGTGAAAAAAAGGACAGGAAGCTTGGTTCATCTCATAGGTAGTAGGCCCTCCAATGAATTTTGTGGATTATCTTCAAGAATATGTAATGCTAGATGATTGGAGGAGAGCAAATATTGTCCCAGCCTTTCAAAATAGAAATACAGAGGATCAGGGTAACTGCACTCATGTCAGTCTAACACCAATGCTTGATAATATTCTAGAACAAACAAAATGATTGATTTGTAAGTGTCAATGGAATAATTTAGTGATTACAGGATTTCAGTACTGATTTATCAAGAACAAATCTTATCATACTCATCGCAAGTATTTCATTTTTGGTACTTTATTAAATTATTTCATTTTTATTTTCCTACGGTAGTAATATATATATACACACACTAAAAATATAAATATTTTGACTTTAGGAAAATATTTAATAAAATACTTCCTGAACACTGTTTAGGAAGCTTTTAAATCAGTTGGATAGCATGTCACAGACATGTTTGGTGGAACCATCATTAATTTGAAAACTATCCTCAAAGAAGAGTTCCTTGCTAAACTGGAATCGGTATGAATAGAATTTGATCATGAATCTAGTATTATTACCATGCTTGTATGATTTGCAGATGGCACAAAACCAGGTAGGATAGTAGAAGAAAAAGTTCTCAATAAGATAAGAAATGGACTGAAATAAAATAATGAACTTTAAGAGAGGAAAATGTAAAAGTATTCCCTTATAAGGGAAAAACATCAAATCCATGAGGATAGGATGGAGGATACTTGAATTGGTAAGTGCATATAAATAGAATCTTGAAACTGGAATTAATCAGTTGAGTTTGAATCAGCTATTTTAGCAACACAGTTGTCAAAAATACAAAGGGAACTTTTGGTTGCATCAACAGGAATATTGTTTCCATATATCTGGAATTAATTGTTCTACCTTATTCTGCATTGGTCAGTCCCAAATATCAAGTATTGTATCTAATAATGTGTCATGCATTTTAAGAGTCAGTGAAAACAAAGAGAAGGATAATTAAAATCATCAGGAGTCTGAAAATAGATGCTATCAAAAAATCTGGAAGTCTTTGCAATCATAGCACAGTGTTTGAAAAATGGGAGATGTTGCTGTCAATCAATGTATGATCCTATAGTTTTCTTACTCAAGGGTTAGGTGATATTATTTAAAACATTGTATTTTTATTCTACTCTTTGATCCAAATGGATCAACAAAAGGGTTTATAAAAATGGAAAACTTACAAGGGGGATATGGAAAAAGCAGAGTATGCTGTTGTCATAACAAAAAAAAGGCCCTGTTCTGTTGTTATCTTCCCTGGTATAAATAAAGAAACATCTAATCCATGAACACATGGGGTTTGAGGCTGATCATTCCTCGAGGATTATTATTGTACCACTTCAGTTACTGGAAACAACTGTAACAATAAAATTAAACAAATCTTCCACTTGCATATGAGAAAACACCTACCTCCTAATTAACACTAGATAGAAAACTGGCTGGTTTTATGAAATATATTTTCTTTAGAAATGGCTGCTAGGACACAAAACTAATTGAATCCAGGTGCAGCAATCCATTGACTTTGTATGTGTGTGAGCCTTTAAAAAAAATCCAGAGAAAGTACCAGACTTGTGCATTCATGAGGATGGATGAGGATGAGAATTTAATAATAAAATGCCAGGTCTTTTTTCAAACTGTTACTCTTGAGAGGTTTTTGGATATCAACTTTCATAATCCTTAGGCCTTCTAAGAGGTATAGTCCAAAATATTTTGAAAAGATGAAACCAAAGAAGACTGATATTTACTCTCTGGTTTCTGCCAGTTAAATTAATGAAAAAACTGTTTGTGAGCATCAAAATTCCCAGGCAACTATATTTTGTTCAGTAGTTGTATGCACAAAGAGCAGGATTCTACATTGCCTATACGGATGTCCATGTTTCAGTTGTGTTATCAGAGTGACATTCTGAAGGTACAGGGGTTGTCACTAGTGCTTGCAGTTTTTCTACCTTTGGGAATACCTCAATTCGGCTAGCGTAACATTGCTTTTACGAGATATGTGAGCTGAATTCCTAAGTAAACAATAGTGACCCCAGGGTCTCACTGCTTTCATCAGAATAATGAAAGCAGTATCCCCTTCTCCATGGAGAAGAGTACTAAGCAATGCCTTTTAGTTCCTAAATAAGGACCATTGGTAATTCTTTACTTCATTGCAGCTTCAAAATGCTTATCTGGGCTAATTTATGCCTATTTATTTATATTAAATTTATATACATTTTATTATCAAATGACACTGGGCAGCTTACAACATCATAAAATAAGAAAACAATTAGAATATTAAAACAATCAGAGTCCTTAAATTTTCTTCAGGTTTGTTATTTACCAAATTTAAACAAGAGTACCATGTCATATTTCATGTGATTTTTACCTGGTATCAAGATAAACCAGAGATTGACATATTTTTTGGCTTGTGTCCCCTTTGTCAGCCTCATTTATCTCTGTTACTCACTTCCATAGCTACTCTTTAAGATATACATCATAAACTGTAGCAGTTTTCAATATTTATGCTGCTGAAATTAGCACAGAGAATGAGATATGAGAATAATGACAAAATGATTATATGCTTGGGTGGCTCCTCAGAAACTTACTATGACCCCCTACAAATATGACATGTTCCTAAGGAGGGCTCATGGCCCATGTTTGGGAATCACTTATATAATTCCACCAAATTTGCTGGTTTCTAGGGCCTGGTCATACATAAGATTAAAGCCATTCTTGCTTTAGGAAGCAAATGTAAACATGGGCACTTTGTTCTTCTCACGTTGCAGGTAATATCTTTCCTTTCCATCAAAATAATCACACTGAAAGGAACATTTGATTGGAAGCATTTTAGACTTTGAGAATTTAAAAAGATTGCATTTACTTATTTTGACAGTGTTATTTTTCTGCAATGAAGGTTCAGTCAAATCCTTTGCATTATATCCCAAAGAACGTAATTGGATCCAAGCCCAGATTTGGGGTGTTTTATTTCTGAACTTTGATTGCACTTAATGTGTTTGGTTATTTCTAAAGCTGACTTTGCTCTTGGGGCAAAGACCAAAGCACTCCTTCTTTTCTAAGGGTCTGATGAAATGCAAATACTGTACCGTATTTATGTTTTCTTCTTTAAGAAAATCCTTTCTTGCCTGTATAGAATCCAGACCATTGTACAAAATTGCTCTTGTTACATTTCTTTAATAAATACCAATTGGATAGAAAATTCTGTAAATGTTCACACCATAATTAAAACAATGATATATACAGAATAAGAAAGTAGAAAATTCAGCACTTGATATGCTAGTATTCCATGTTAGCAATAATTTCAGTTGCAAAGTTCTGCCACTACCCAGCATTTCATCATTACCTGACCATTTCAAGAAGTGCTGTTTTTAAAGCTGTCAGAAAAAAAAACCTTAATATTACTATTGAGCACTTTCAATAAATTTGGAGCACCACTTGAATAATATCTGCATTGACAAAATCATCATCAATTGGAAAAGGCAGCTTTACTTGGAACAGCTTATATCCTGCAATGATACTTTTAACACCACCAAACAATATCTGGCAATCCCAGGTCCTTGGAAAGGATTTGACAGATGGATAAAAACACCAAACCCAGTCTAAACATCTGACTGACTTTGCAGCCAATGATTAACTATATTTCTCAAGCAGTGCTTTTTATATGTGCTGCATTTACATGTTCCTGACATTCAGTTTTATTGTACTTTTGAACTAAATGGTTTCTTAACAAAGATTGACAAGGTGGGCTTTTGTCCTTAAGCACAACATCGAGGCAGTGTAAATTATTTACCAGTGACGGAGAGTTGTGTGGTATATTATGGCAGTGGCTCTTCTGTAAATGAGGCATAGTTGCTTGTGGCAGGGGCATTTAGCCACACTTAGGAACTGCAGATTTTTGGAAGGAACTTTTCAAGAGCTTTGTGAATGTATTGCATTATTCCTGCTAAATGTGATCTGGCATTAACTTAGATTTATTTCCTTTGTATTTACATGTTGTGTAAATGTTTGATACATAAAAAAAGGTTATGACATTCATAAATTAATGGACTCTTCCCCTGTGAGCACCTGGCTAGCCAGTTTTGAAAGCAAATCCTATTGGAAGTTCAATAAATGTCACTGGGTACCCCTTTTTCAGCCTTACTGATAAGGAAGAGGAAGACTAAATTCACACAAGTGTACCTCATATGGTTGGCTGCTTTGTCTTAGCATTTTGTGTGAATTGAGACAGTTGCCTTGATTTATCAGACTACGTTTATGCAAATCCTTGTTCAGCATGTGTGTGAACCAAACCACGGAGAAAGTGTACTTTAGTGAGTTTTTTCAACAGGGTGGGGTGGGGAAACACTGAGATATCCTGGATGATGCATATCCTTAATTAAGCCTATCTATATCAGAGATGCTACATTGAAACAAAGCTTTATCTGGCTTGTTTTAACTATAGCTTGACTGAGCCATAATAACTAAATTCATGCAATGCACATCTGGTTTAATTTTGGTTTAGGACCCTGTATGAATCCAGTTGTGGTTTGTAACTTATCGTTTAAGGAAAGGGTGGACAATCTTTTGCTAATATTTTACATGGGTTAGGTGGCGGAGGGCTACATATTTCTATATAGTTTACAATTTTGCTAGTTTGGTGAACTCAGCCAATCGTTGTTGAGTTCACAAAAACCACGGCTTGGCTTAGCTTAGTCAAATCAAACGATGGCCCTGTTTGATGTTGTAAATGCAACCTATATGCCTATAGCTGAGCCGGGCAGCTCCGATGTTTGCCACTGAAGTCTTTCGACAAATCCTTTAACAGAAACTCATTCTAGTCTTTCTCCTGGGTACCCCTTGAGTCCTCGCCAAGGGACTCTCTCAGCCTCGACGGACCTCAGCACGTAAAACTGGCCTAAGGCATAACCAACCAGCACCAGGACGTCTGGGGGAACCGCGCCCCATCTTCTCCCGGGGTTCCCCGCCCCGCCCACAGCAGAAGCGCTCCCTTGAAGTGCGGCGTTGCGCTCGCCGCGCAGACTCTCGCTTTCGGCTGCAGTTGGCTGGTCCCGCGGTCTCGGCGTGGGACCAGCGCGTGCCAGCTGCTCTTTCCTCGGCATCTCGCGTGGGTCAAGTGCTGGAGGAAGCACGATGCGACAGCCTGGACAGACGAAGCGGTAACAGCCAGGCGATCTCGCTTGGAAACGGCTCTTTGCTCGACGGCGTCTAATGGAAAAACAAGAGTCCAGTTTAGGGTCGGATTGAAGGCTGCCGAGGAAGAGGGAAAGGAGCGAGAAAAGAGCAGGCGAGCTATGGAGCGAGTGGTGGCTTTGTCCCGTTTGCCTCTTTGGGACTAGCTTATACGAAAAAGGGGAAGGGGGAAGGAAGGCTCCCCCCGGCGTTTCGAGACTCCAGGCGCTGAGAAGACCTGGGCGCGCGCGGCAACCGCGAGTCAGCCAGGAGAAATTTGACTCATTGCAAATATTAACTGGATTTGGATTTGTGATTTATTTATTTATTTATTTTGACCACGTTTCTCTTGCTCCCGGAATTTGCTGCAAGTTGAGAAGCTTGCAATCTGGATTTCATGGAGCGGAGATTCTTGATATTGGTTGGACTTACATTTCTCTCGAGCGCAGGTAAAACGCAAGGAAAAATAACTAACCAAATAAATAAATAAATAAAGAGTTACGTGTGAGAAAGAAGAGATGCCTATTTCGCCTGATGATTTCTGATCCATTTTTTGACAGCGGCTTTCCGTTAGCCGCGCGAAAGAAAGGTTGCTTTTTCACCGCGGGCCTAGGCAAGTTGGCTTGGAATTTGTTTGCCCAGAATACGGGCTCGCTGTTACTGCCTGGAAAATGGGCATCAGAGTGCAATCGTGTAGGGCAATTCCAGACGTGAATTGCTTCGTAAATAAAGTTGTTTCGGGCCTCGGAGAAATCGAGGCATCCCGAATAAACTTCTTTAAAAAACAATTACATAATTATAACAATTTTTAATATTTTTGAAGCATATAAATGTAAAATAAATAAAATAAATAAATAAATAAAATAAAAAGGCAAAATGCTGGATCGGACAGAGAGATTGTAACTTCCGAAATCACACTTCTAAAGCCATCGGTTAAATTTTTGAAAGCTTTTTCATAACCAACTTTGTTAAGCGTATCTTTTATCCCCAACCGTTGATGCTAGTCCAAAGGAAATATGCAGAAATATTTTTTGTCGTTCTGCACGTCAAAGGAAAATATATTTTTTCTCTTGATGTATGGAACGAAACGTTTTCTGCCTTGAGCAAGGGAGTTGGACTAGAAGACCTCCGAGGTCCCTTCCAGCCCTGTGACAGTATCTATCTAGAGTGCTTTGAAGATGGAAAAACATAATACTAACATTTCTAGCTGAGTTTGTTTGAATGAAACAATTGCTTCCAGGATTCTGGGTTGGAGTTCTGAAGAGCCTGTTGAATTGTGTCTAGAAGCCTTTTAGCTGCTTTTTGAAACATAGGATTATGCTTTTGTGGAATCAGACTGGATTTGATCTCATTTGAAATCCACCCTTTTAGAGGATGCTTAAAATGCTGGGGTTTCAAGGTGTTTTCTCATCAGCTACCTCTTTGAGCTCTATTACCACCGTTGAAGCAGCCTTTACATAAATCTTTGCAAATTGCAAATGCCTCTTCAAATTACAGACCAGCTGTCTGACAGTAACAAACACATTTGATGCCATTCTTAAGTGTGTAAACTGTTACAGACTAGGGTTTCTCTCCCCTTTCTAATCTGCATTTTGTTATATATGCTAACAGTTTTGGGAAAAATAAGTTTTGTTACGTTTGTCCCAATAGTACTGTTTTATTAGCCATGCTAATATTTTTTATTGCTGCATTATAATTAACTTTCTGTTTTGCATTTCTCTTTCTTGATCTCTTCCCCAGCTTTCATTCATTACCGTGAACTCAAGGTTGGGGGGGGCGGGGGCGTTTGAATGGTTTCTGCTTAAATGTTGCCTGGTGATTTGTCACAGTTGTAATTCTAGAAGTTGAGAAAAAGAAATCCAAACCTGACACCACTTACTTTCAAGATGTGGCACTAGGAATTTTGTTGCAGGACTCGACTGCTTTTCTAGGAACTGCTTTTCTAGGAACGGCTTTTATGTAATTTGGCCTCTTTTTCCCCACCCCCACTTCTCTCCCCCTCCACAATTTGCAGGTTTCTC
>JANHFL010002367.1:59139-77660 GCA_032468155.1 Oxyrhabdium leporinum
CTGCAATTCGCGTCGCGAAGAACAAAGCGAGGCAGTGTGGGGGGGTGGAGGGCGAAGCAAGGTCGGGGGTGCGGAGCTGCCTCATGCACTCTGCACCAGCTTAGCTAAAGATGCTTCAGCCAGGGCACCCATGCCAAGCCTCCACTCCCACCCCACACCCAGGGCAGTGATATCCCTTCACTTTCTAAGAAACATGGTAGTTGTTAGTTTCTTTTTTTTTTTTAAAAGCAAGAAGTCAAAATGGGAATTAAAAATATTGGTAGCCAAAACAAAAGTAACACCTGGTGAAAGAAAAGGAATTGCTGTTGTATAATTGGGAAATTAAACTTTCCTAATTATATCTGGGAAGTTCTTGACCTCTGTAGAATATTGTTATAAGCAAATTATTCCAAGATCCTCTTATGTTGCTGTTGAGGTTTTTTTCTTCAGGCAAGCCAGATCATGCTGAGGTGTCCATTAGAAGCCATGCTATACTTATGATGCTATTAGACAGGTAACATAATTCATATCAGCATTTAATGACATTACAACCCACCTCATTTCTATTATTGCCTGCGTAGTAAGGGTAACTGTAAGTGTAGTACATTGGGAACCCAATATCAGAAAGGGAATTTAAATAAAAAGCTGCCCAGCTGGCTTCTGGCCAGATTCACAGAACCTGTAATACTCATTTTAAGTCAATGGGAAGAAATATGGCTCACCTGCTTTCCTCTGAGAGTCTTTAACCAGTTGAATCATAGACTACAAATATTTTTAATGCCAAGATCCCACTGACTGAGTTGAAAAGTGAAAATGCCCAGTCTATTTTCTTAACCTAGTGCCCAAAAAGTCTTTGGCAGAAGAATTTGTGAGTTGAAAGCCTTTCTGGTGTGATAAATTTCTATGCGGTGTTTTAATTATATTATAATTTGCTGTTTTATAATATATAATTTGTTATTATATAATTACTTTGGCTGTGACCAGAAAAAAAAAGGCTACTAATAGTAAAATGGGTGGGAAAAGCTTAAATACCATCTTCAAAAGCATTATCCTATACATCCACAAACCTGATTTTTTTTGTTCATCCGTATAACTCTGGAATAATTAGTAGCTTGATGGACTTATTGTTAGTGATATGTTTCAGAGTTGGCCAACTCCTGGATTCTAAGGCAGAGGGGATTAATTCAGAATCAAGGTTCATGTACCTAAAATGAAAGAAGTGAGGTTAAATCTATTGTATTCCAGTTCTGGTCTTCCATAAAGCTCTAGCTCCAGCATTGTTCCATTTCTCTAGCATCCTAGCAATGTTTGTCAACTTCGGCAACTTTAAGATGTGTGGAATTCAACTTCCAAAATTGCCTAGTCATGTCTTTGTATACCAAAGACTAAATCCCTTTCTGAAAATGAGCTCTAAGGGTTAATAATTACACAAGAATTTTAAATATTTATTAAGGTAAAAAGTAAAGGTTTCTCCTATCCAGTAGTGTCTGAATTTAGGGGGCAGTGCTCATCTCTGTTTCTTAGCCAACGGAGTCAGGATTGTACGAAGAAATTTTTGTGGACATGTGGCCATTATGACTATCTGCCTAAGCTCACAGAATACTGTTACCTTCCCACTGAAGTGGTACCTATTTATCTACTCCCATTTGCATGATTTCGAACTGCTAGGTGGGTAGGAGCTGGGGCAGATAGTGGGAGCTCACCCTGTTGGGCAGTGCTCAGGTCTTGAACATGGGCTGTCAGCTTTCCAGCTGACAAGCTCAGCATTTTTAATCACTGAGTCATTGTGCCTCCAAATCTTTTATTGCCTATAGCAATAATAGAAAGTTAGAAGGAAAAAGTGGATAGGGATGGAACAGTTAATTTCTGAAGAGTTAATTTCAGCTGCTACTTCCGGCCCAAAATCTCATACCAGAATTTATTCTCACAGCCCAGATCCCATATCATAAAGTAAAACTCCAGCATATGGGGGCACCGGCCTTACCGACTCTAGCTTGCTGTTCAAATTACCAGCTCCAGTTCTTTTATTGAATGCTAGAGCTTTGTTCTTACTTGGTTTATAATCAACTCTGCAGAAGAAGACTGTCCACCCATCTCCTGACTAGCTTCTGAGATTCTGATAAGCCGTCCCCATTACCTGGACAGATAAATCAGCTGATTTTATTTCAATCCTTGTAATGTTTGGGCTTCTTAATCTGGAATTTCCATAAATTCTGTACAGCAGCACTTTTCAACTTGGTGCCCTCCAGATACCTTGAGTCAGCTTTTATATAATTTCCAGCCAGCATAGATGCATATATTTAGAAATAAATTCAGAAATAAACAAGGAAGTCTGTAAGCCAATCTGTAATGGTTCCTTCCCCTTCCCCCCCAACCCCTCCACCTGCCCGCTGAAATAAAATCCGAAGGCAATGGCAAACCATAACCATATTCTTGCCAAGAGTGTAATCAACAGGAGTCAAGTTCAACTTCAGGGAAATTTTTAAAAATAAGAAAACTCTCCCACATATAGACAGTTACAAATTTTATGGACAGATTTTACCTTTATTGATAGTGGTGTGGGTATAAATTAGTTTATAGAAACTGATAGTTAAACTATAACTATTCTTTGGATTAACTGTACCTGAAGGCAAATGTCTATGGAGATTCTCAGTCATTCATGTCATAGTTGTCTCAAAGGTGCTTTTTCAAAAGGCAACTGAACTGTTTTTTTCTTTCTTCTTCAAGGAAAAAAAAGCCCAATTGCATTTTGAAAAAGTACCTTTGAGATATACCTAAATGCATTTTTATGCTGAACACTACATATTATTTCCCCGTAGTATTCTGTATTTCTAAATTTCTAATTGTTTTAGATCAGTCCCATACAATAAGTGTCCCCAGGCCATATGTAGCCTACCAAGCAGCCTTGGATGGCCCACCAGCTTTTTTTTTTTTAAAATAACCAATCTACTGCTGCCAAAAGATGGCACTGCTAAGAAGGGTCTGCCTTTCACAGACTCTTCTGTCTTGAAGGATGCTGCCAAGTGTCTTCAATGCCTCCAGATCTCACTGGCAACACCATAACCGACTCCACACCACTAACTGCCAAAAAGCCAATAGGCACACAAGCTGTTCCTTATTATTTTTAAGGTGTTAATTAATCCCTTTCCCCCCTGTGAATTGTGCAGGCCTGTTCTAGATTTCCCTTCTAATGGAAAGGAAGCAAGACCAGGGATGACATTTCAATCCCATCCATAAAAGAGCTTATAATAAGATTTAGTCCTTTTCTCATAACACACTTCACAGTTCTTTCCTGGTACATTAATTGTTGTCTTCCCTTGTGTACAATTTGTGGATGAAATTATGAGTTTATGTTTTCCAATTCACTTGAAATGTTTTCAGTCTCACCAAAGGCTGAAATAGCACTTAGCATATTTGGAACATTCCAAGAAAATTACATAAAGGAATGTTTCCATCTTCGGGTAGCAATATTTAGTTGCAGGCCTTGTGCTGATACTGCATGATGATATGGAAGTGCTGTACAATCTGAATTTTTGTAGCTCTTATCAGTCAAGGAAAGAAAAGCTTATGCGAGTGAGATGTATAAAGAAATAACTGTTTCTTTGTAAGCATTTCAGATGTCAAAAGATTTTTATAATGTTTCTTCATAATCTTCATCATTTTGACCACCAATCACGTGAATGCAACAGCACAGGTCCAAGCCTTTTTAAGGTTTCTTGATATTTGATATTTATTCCCTTCAGTCCTTAACACATTTTATGTAAATTATTTCAATAATTCTGACAGCATTCCTGAACCGACTACAGCACTGTTCAACATCGAAGTATCTTGGCATGACACTCAACAGGACACTCTCTTTTAAGCAGCATTGTCTGAACACTAAGACTAAACTGCAAAGTCAGCTTCAGGAACAATATCACCAGGAAAATGATAAACTGCACATGGGGAGCTCAACCATCTACATTATGTACATCAGCTTTGGTCTTGAGCATCTCTACAGCAGAATATGCTGCTCCATTTTGAGACGCATCTACACACACAAAAAAAGTTGATATCGTCATCAGTGAAACATTATGCTTAATGACAGGTTGTCTCAAACCTACACCAATTAAGAAAATATATCCTCTCGCTGGCATTGCCCCACCTAAGATCAGGAGATAAGTAGCAGCAGATGTCAAGAGAACTAAGCAGAAGAATGATCCTCAACAACCTCTGAATGGACATGTGCCCCAAGCCTGCCATTCAGATCTAGGAACAGCTTTATGGCAAGAATAAATATTCTTGAGCGTACACAAGAAAAAAATTGAATTAAAAGATGGCTGGCTGAAGGATCTGACCTTCCTGAATAGGTCGAGAATTGGAGTGCCTAAATGTAAAACCAATATGCTAAAGTGGAGGCTCTTAGCAGATAACAGCATGCTATGTGAAGAGCCTGGCCTATCTGTTGGTATGTCGGCTACTACCAGAGATGTACTGATAATGATTTATTTTTGGCCAATGAGAAAGCCAAGAAGGTGGCTTAATTCTAGCAGTCTAAAGTTTGATCTAGACACAGAAGTAGTAGAAGAAGCATTCCTGAAAAATTAGTATTACTAATTTCAGAATGCAGAAACAAGGGCTGAATCTGGGAAACGTATTGAAGTCAGATGGACCTGGGATAGTTTGTCTGGTAAAAGGCATTATAGAAAATTAACAAAACAGATTTACAAATACAAGAATCAGCCTATGAGTCAATAGTGCAAGATTATTTGGGGAGAATATTTTTATCATTGTACTAGTTGAATCAAACTATTCAATTTTTCAGAGAAATCAAAACCATCAAAAATTCATAGTAGATTTCTTGGTGATGTTTACTGAAAATGTCACAGACAATTACAACAGCAGTTCATGTTCTGGATAGTTTTCTTGAATACAAATACTTTCACAGTATGTGAATCTCATAGGAGTACTCTGGTTGCAGAATGTGTTCCAAAATTAAAGTGTTTAATTCCAGTTAAAGTGGAAACTCTTTTATGTATTCTTCCTTTCCTGAAACTAAAAGGGTTTGATCGCATAAGTATTATTGACATTGTTTTGGTTTGATTCTTTTCCAAAATATTGGCAGAGTTACATTTAACAAAATCTCTTTGTAACTAAATGTGGAGGGGTGTACATATTTGATTGCCTTTTTAAACCACTAATTAATGTAACATTTTATTTTTTCATATAATTTCCAGACACAGACATGGAGATTGAATTCAGACAATGTCTTGCTAATTGTTGCTTTTGTTTAAAAGAGAAGAAGAAGCATAACTTTGGCTACACAAAATATGAGCAGCATGTTGTTTACCAGACAGGACTTGTGTGTATGGTTCCAATTCTAATTTATCATTAAACTTTGGAATTTAATATTCTTTTTAGGAGTTACAGAATAAATGAGAGATCTGCTCAATTTACGTTGCTGATTGAAATCACAGTTTGTAACCAATATTGCAGAATTTCTTTTACCAGATTGCAATCTGATGCACAAACATGATTTTATGTTCATTTAAAGATTAATGAATTTGTTGCAGCATAAACATTATAATTGCTTTTATAAAATACTATCTTAACTAGGGAGTAGTTACTGTTTATATTCCCATTGAAATGGGAATAGGGAAATAAACAGTGTGGTCCTACAAAAAAGAAACATAGGAGGTACAGACAATTATTTTTTGATAATGATCATTTATGGGGTTGGGTTTGACACAGGCATTCTTACAAGGGTGAGCTGTTTAAAGCTTGTAGTAAGAGCCTTTGTGTAACCCACAATAATAGAAATGAATTGTTTGATGAATTCCTCCTCATGTTTACACGATAAAACAGACCTTTGTGCTTTTTTTACTCAGAAACTAAGCATCCTTTCCATCACATCATGTCATAGAGTGCAACATTCCTTCACTATTGTTTTGGGATTGCCATTTCTAATGTCAAATTTATTCTTATTTTATTTTATTTTATTTTGTTATTATTTTATTTCAAACATGGCCAGATTGTTTGGTGTATAGTACTGATCATTCAGTGCTTATTCCTAAAGTGGAATGCAGCCTTTTGTTTACTTGAAGCCCTGAAAGTGAGTTGTGCCAGCTGCCATAATTTCCAATGATGATAGTCACTATGGTTGGGGCATTAAAGGACATCAGATTCAAGAAAGTGACCACATAACATTGTGTCCTGAAGTTCCTAAGTTAAGCCTCCATGTTCTCTTATTAAATATATCGCATAACTGATACGAGTTAAATTTTAATTTTATCAGGAAAGATTAGATGGAGCTGGATATGCTTTGACATAAGGCAGTGTTTGCTAAATTAAGGATTAAATAGGCCAATCACTGCA
The DNA here is from genome assembly GCA_032468155.1 of Oxyrhabdium leporinum. Lineage (NCBI taxonomy): Eukaryota > Metazoa > Chordata > Lepidosauria > Squamata > Cyclocoridae > Oxyrhabdium > Oxyrhabdium leporinum. The sequence continues at coordinate 65,473 of JANHFL010002367.1, forward strand.
CAATTTAAGATTTTGTATAGTTTCCATATATTACTTGGTTAGATGTTTTTAATGGTTGTGTTTGCTGTTCATTTGATAAACTCTTAAGATTAATAGCTGGCAAATATATCAAGATTACAAAACAAAAGCCAAAATCCCAAACTCTCAAAGTTATATCTTTTTTAGTTCAGTTTGTCCTGAACTGAATATGTCTCATATTGTCGTCATTATATGTCAAACATATCCCCTTACACTCATATTCATGTGTAGTCTGTTGAATAATGTTTTAATTTTTTGCCATGCTTATTCTTTTTTCCTTTAATAAAAACATATTTTAATAAATTATAGAGGGAAAAGAGTTGAATACATTTAGACTCTTACCTATCCATGCAGCAAAATTGAATGCTAGTTTATTCAGATTTAATGAACTACAATGCTTAATTACTTTGATAGCCTTAATTTCTGCCAATGGTGGATATTATCCCATTTCTAGACTAATTTAATCTGTGTTCTCCCAGTTATGAAGACTTATAAGGTGGTATGTAGGAGGCCGAGAACTCTGGAACTAAATCACTGCATGCATCAGAAACTGTGATTACAAGGTTTCACACAGTTTTTGCATTAATTAAGGTCTAAATTGGCTTTAAAAACAAATGCTGTCCTTCTAAAGAACTATGGAATGCACATATTGATAGTTGAAGTTCTTGATAAATGGTTTCTCTGCTGACTATAAGGGGTGGTACTCATCTCTGTTTCAAGGCCATTGAGCCAGCACTGTCCAAAGACATTTTCGTGGTCATGTGACCAGCATGACAACACAGCATTGTTACCTTCCCACCAAAGTGTTACCTATTTATCTACTTGGATTTGTATGCTTTCAAACTGCTAGTTTGACAGGAGCTAGGGCGAGGATGGGAGCTCATCCCATCATGTGGAGCTCAGGTCTCGAACCGTGGCTGCTAGCTTTCCAGCCAACAATCCCAGCATCTGCTGAACCACCGCAGTGCCCCTATTCCCATAGAGGAACTACTATATTTCAATACAAATTGGTCATGTTTTTGCTTGCTGAAAATAGTTAGACGGGATGAAAGTGGAACCAATATGTTTCCTCAAAAACATTACAGCAAACAAGCTACTACTAATTTCTTTATTTCTTCTGATTCCTGTTTGCTGTGTTCTAAATGTGCCAGCTAGTCAATTCTGTTCTCTGAGAGATCTAGAATGAACTAAGTTATATTCTACTGTTAAGTACTTAGTCCTTCCTCAATAATTAAAGTTTGATATTTTATTGTCATTATTTGATGCATCTGAAATTCTATGAGAACTTTAGGTGATTCAATTTCTTAAATTTGAAAAGGAATAAAATAAAATAATGTTGAAAAATTTTAATTCTGTATGAGCTGACAGAGATTGGTAGGATTTTACATTTCTTTTCACATCCATGCCTCAAAATAACATTGAATCAGAGACATTTCTGCTTTTTGGAAAACAAAGAAAAGAAAGGTTTATCATCTTTTTCAGAATTAAACTCCACTACATTTTCAGATGGTTGGTTTGGATCACATAAATTAGAAGTGACTTGTTGCAGCTAAGTGAATGTAATGAGAGAAGGCATCTTCCAGACTTCAGATGTGATCTTTTTTTTTCTCCCTCTGGATACCCCACTTGAAAACTGATAAGACTGCACATGTGCTTGAGGTCTGGAATGTCTATTGCCTAAGATGACAGTTTGGCAATTAGTAAGTAACTTATATCTCTCTGTTTTCCAGCATTACTGAAATAGAAATTCTGCCATGAAACATGCTGAACTTGGGTTCAGGTAGAAGTCTTACAGCCTCCTTCTAAAGGTTTCTTTCCCTTCTCTTTAAATGTCAAAATATAGGTGAACATTATTAAGCTTCTCACTCATTTTTGGGTGGATTTTAATTTGGTTTGGAGAAGAATTTCCAGATTTTTCTACTGCTGTTCCCACCAGAGCTCCTGTCCCTCATTCACTTACTAATAGGAGAAATTATAAGAATAATTTTGAAATGTGATGATATTTCTGCTCTCTTGTTACAGGAAAATTGTTCCATATGGGTTGGCTAATTACAGGGGAAATTTCCGGGTCAAAAGGTCTACAGAGCAGCTCCACAAGAGCTTGCATTCATCAGAAAGATCTCTATCACGCTGCTCTTGCACAGATCGACGTGACAAGTTGTGCATGCAGTTTTGCACATGGAGTGTCCAGTGGTAAGATACCTTGATATTTCAAAGAAATAACACATGGCTTAGGAGAATGAAAAGAGAATTCCATTTCTCGCCCCTTAATATTAGAAACCTGATTTATTCAAGGAAAGTCATTAAGAAACAAATGGATGTTTTCAAATACTATGTTAGTGATTGAGGCTTTTTACTTCATCATTTTTTATAGTGAGAAAGATATCACAGTGATATACACAACTAGATAATTTAAAAGAAGTTATAAAAATTTATTTTTATTTATTAAACAGATTTATGTAGCCACCAACTCACACTGACTTCACTGTGGCAAAAATGCCACCCAAATATATGTAAGATCATCTGTTAAACACTAGAAAACATGGAAAGGTATACCCTTTCCCTTTAAAGCACAGGTCTTTTATTCCTATAGATCCAGTTACATCAGAAATATTTTTCTGATGCAGAAATTATTCAGAATTATTCAGTTGCAATGTTTGTCTGAATACAGTACTTTCCCATCTATTTCAGATGGGAAAGCACTAGTTGTGCTGGGGGAACACGGATGATTGGCACAGCTTGTGTGATCATGAAAATTCCCATACATGCTACAGCTGCATGGCATAGCATCATGGAAGGAGCTCCCACATGGATGAATGCCCACATAGGAAGGGCCTAGGTAGATTTTAAATGCTGAGACAGATTTGTGGACAATTTATTGATTGTGAGGTTTCTTTGGAAGCTGAAGTTGGAAGACTCAGTTTAAATAATGACATTGATTTAATTTGAAAATACAGTACAACAGAAGCATGTATATTCCTGTGTAAATGTCCACTGACTTTTTAAATTGATTGAAAGAGATAGATTAATTGTCTGAAAGGCTGCTTCAAGCAAATCAAAGTTTTGAGTTGAAGTTTCACCCATCCCTAATGCTTATTGCCTTTGAGAGTTATTTGGAACCTTTTTTTTTGTTAAGAAGATACTAAGTAAACAGTAAAGTTGAAGATATAATGTGAGCTTTTCAAGGTATCCGGATGGCAGTGTTGAAAGTGGACAGAGGAAGTAGCTCATTTTGATCTGATTTAATGTAGAAACTTTGATATTCTTAAAGGTTTTGTTATTAGTGAAAGTTTTGGCATCATTGGATAGCTCTGATCAACTTAACCCATGTAGATTCTTTATCCTCCAATTTGGATATTTCTTTTTTTGGAAACTTGTTTTTAAAATTATTTAGGTTTGTACACAAAATTGTTGGAACCTTGAGATTTTTCTTTCTATTACAAGTTGCCCTGAGCAGTCAGTCTAGTTCTTATTGTATATGCAGTAGTTTTGCTCTGCTGCTTTTATCCGCTATTGGAAGGTACTGTAGCTTATGTAGAAAATGCCTTGAAAGGTGAGGTAAACGTAAGAAGGGAGGCAGAAAAATAAATGAATCCAGTGTGGCCAATTCCAAAGTGAAGATTGAAACCCAGCTGCTGTATATATATATTATATATATTTAAAAAACAAACCTTCTCATCCCCAGCAATCATCTGAAGCTAACAAATCACCCAGCAAGAAGAGCTCTCCTTCAAGAAAAAAAGCGTGCTCTTACCTAGTAACTTGGAAAAATTTCTCTGGTTTGAACTGGAGAGGTATGATCTATGTTAATTATGAGAATGTGTGGTAATGTGAGGAATCAGGAGATGAAATTATGAATCATGGTTTAATGATGTATCTTTTTGCTGCTTTAAGGGTTACATTCAGAAAGATGCTTTGCTCCTTTTCTGAAGTACCATTCTGAGAGATTTGTTCAGCTCTGCGATAGTATTTGTTCAGCCCTACATCCAGCCAACATTGTATACTAAAAGAGCAGTGTCTCTATTTTGAGGACTAAAATAACTGCTATCTTGTGCATAGGTATCTGGGAGTAAGCCCTATTGTGGGATTTTTCTTCTGAGCGCTAACATCTTTTGAGATACTGGAACCTTCTTGGAGAACTCTGAACTATCTTTCAAGATCTCAAAGGATTTTGAGATTTTTCTTTAGAAGAGGAAAGAGGACCTACAAGTGAACAAGAGAACAAAAAGTTTACCCTCTGTGGAAGGCTCCATAATCTCATTCTCTTGTTATGTCCTGCTTTACTTTGGAAGCAAAGACTAGGCTCCTCCTGCTTGAGAATCAATGTGTGAATGTTTTAAAGGAGGCAGTAGACTATCTTCTGTTGGACTTGAATGTGCATCCCTGTACTGATTTTTTAAAAACTTATCTCATACCTTTGATTCTTGCAGGAACGTCCATGATATCCATAATATTCTAAAGTTTTGTGCCTAATAATAAATAATCTCAAGCCAGTTTCCTACAGTACTATACAACATTTATTTCAGTTGTAGGGCGTGACCAAAGGAAAAATGGAGATGGACTCATATCAGAAATTTCTTCTGCCAGAAATTGCTCCTGCCCTGTAAGACTTCTGAGAGTCCAAAGGGAGAAGTTCAGATTGATCTCTAGGCAGGAGTGTACAACTGTGTTCATTCTGAGAGTGTACTCAGTTATTGTCTAATAATGGATTGGATCTGCACCCCAAGAAGTGGATGAGTCAGGATAAAAAAATGGGTGGAGCCAGGACTAAAAACATAATTGTAATTAAGAGCAAACAAAATGAATTAAATACAGTTAAGCTGATTCTGTCTTATGTGTTTCATCATTTACTAAATTATAGAAATCATACTTCAGTTGCAGCCTTTGGAAGGGTTCCAGGGGTAGCCTTTAGACTTCTAGGGGCTCTGCACCTTTTCTCTAGGAGGTAGAAATTCTCTTCATACCGGACATGATGCTTTTCTAAGGCAAGGGTGATTCAGAAAAAAAGCAATGAAAATTTAAAACAAATTTAAAATTTATATTTTTTTTCAAGTGCTATCCTGATGTTTTAGATTTGTGGGTTGACCCAGTTAGTCCATTCCCCAGTCTCAAATAATGTCATTAACACACAAACACAGACACACATTCCAGACTCTATTGTCTTACCCAAGCATCTGGACAAGGGTAGTCTCAAGCTGGATCTTCATCTCACAAACCATGAATTATATATTGCATCATTACCCCCAAGATATATCCAAATCACCTTCTTGGGGGCAATTACTCCCAGTTTAAGAACTTAGAGCAGTGTTTCTAAACTTTGGCAACTCAAAGATATGTTGACTTTAACTTCGGAATCCATTCAGAAGATTTCAGAAGAAGAATTCTGGGAGTTGAAGTCCATACCTCTTCAAGTTGTCAAGGTTGGGAAACAGTGACTTAGAGTCTGCATAGTAATCACACTGTGTCTCAGGATCTGTTTATTATTTTTCAAGCCACCTTTGGCCTTGATAATTGTCATGCTTTTGTAATGTGGAATATGTTCAACAAATATATGTCCAAATGAAGCTGTCTTTTTCCTTAACTATTGATAGACAAATGTGTTTTCTTCCCAAGGTAAGACATTGAGAACACTACCTAAGGTGTGGAAGAAAAAAACCTCATACAAAGTCAACATTGTGCCCAGATATTCAGATGGATTTTCCAACAGTATATGTTTCCTTTTCTTGAATGGTGGTTTTTTTCAAAGTGAGGACTTCACATGCTGACCATCATCTCTAACATGGTTACAGTTCCATGGGGAAAGATGACGATGATGAATGATAATGATGATTTGCCATGTTAAGATTCAGAGGACAGCTCTTGCCACTATATCAGAAATGCTGATGTATATTGAGGAAAAATACCACTTTAACTTGCTTGTTGTATATGTGTATACAAATTCCTTATTTCCTGCAGGTTGATGCCATGAAAGAAATTGGTACAGTTTAGAAGAATATCTATTTAGGATGTCATCTCTTGTATGCTAAAAAAACCCTTTTCCTAATCTTAAACCTGTCCTTTTGTAATTTCAGTGGCATTTTTAAAAAATGACAATATCTACGCAGATGAAATAAGAATGGCTATTAATATTATAATATATAGCAAGCTAACAGAATTGCATATTTCTTAGATTATTGGATTTAAGAACTGATCCCTGCAATAAAATTGAGTTTTAAAGCAAATCTACCAGATACATTTTGAGATAAGGATTCATATACTACAGTTATCTGTCCAAGCCTACAGTGCTCCAAAACCCTTCATTTGGTCTAAACTCTGAAAGATTAAAAACACATTTTGCTAATGACAATCAGGGATGTAATCCTTAATTTAAATTTCTAGAAGGGTTGAGTAAACAGTTATTTGGAGTTCTGACATTACTCCTTCAAGTTATGATATTTCAACACAGCTGAAGAAAGGGCGCAGAATAGACCGTGTGACTGGAATTGATTGCATGTTGATTTAAAGAACATGTCAGGAGTATATTGATTTGGCATTTGTTATTCAAAGAGGAATAAGAGTGCACTGGTAACAGTTGGAACCCTTTCAAAGGGCACTTGATTAAAACTGGGATTTTTCCACATATATAGTGCTATATAGTTTGTTAGAAGACAACCATTACAACTCTGAGCTGAATGCATTAACTCTTGGGTCTACTGCAGAACAAAAAACCCCCAAAAACCAAACTAACTCCTAAACTGGCTGAATAATATTTGCAAAATGATACTGGACTTTTTGTTTTGTTTTGCAAAAGAAGAAGAGATCTGGTATTAAAATATATATAGATATATATTATATATAAATGTGTATATGAGTATATTACATAAATAAATTATTCTAATTACAAAAGTAAGATATTTTTCTCATGTCATATTTCAATTTTCTATTTTTTGACATACTTTTATAGTTTCCAGTTGGAATTATGTATTATTTATTGTACTGAAAAATATCTCATTGAATATTGTGCGTTTCTTTAAATAAGGTGATTCTGAACACATATTACAAACTGCTGTTAGCTTTTCAAACTTGTGTAACACATTTATGTGACATGGATATATGACAAAGCTGACTTTCCCATCTAAAACAAAGTTATAATCCAGCTGAGATTTCACTTAAATTCTTATTTTCATTCCCCTAATTTTGAGAAACTGTTTACATTTGTTCCATGTATGTTTTTGTTGCAGTTGATCTCAAAACCCTGGAAACTTCACAGGAATTATGGACAGTTCCCAAATTGAAAGGGTAGAACATGATACCAGCCAGTGACTTAAGCCCCCTGCCCTCTCTGAAGAAGGGGATCTGGAAGCTAAACCCTGGGATTGAGGGAACTAGGTATGTCTAGCCTATTGAAGAGAAGGACTAGGGGTGATATGATAGCAGTGTTCCAATACTTGAGGGGCTGTCACAGAGAAGAGGGAGGTGTCAACCTATTCTCCAAAGTACCAGATGGCAGGACAGGAAGTAAAGGGAGGGGGAAGATAATTAAAGAGAGATCCAAACCTAAAAATAAGGATAAATTTCTTGACATTGAGAATGATTAATCAGTGGAATGGCTTACCTCTGGAAGTTGTGGATGCTCCATTTGTCTGGAATGGTGTAGGGTTTCCTGCCTGAGCAGGGGGTTGGACAAGACCAGGGGTGTCAAACTCATGGCGTCACGGTATCATCACATGATGTATTGGGAGTTTTTTTCCCATTCACTAAACTGAGTGTGGCCAATGCATGACGCATTGGACCCGCAGACTGGGAGTTTGACAGCCCTGGACTAGACCAACCCCTTGCTCAAAACCTCCAAGGGCCCTTCCAACCCTTCTGTGTTCTATGTTCTAAAAACCATCAAGGTGTCATTGCATGAAAAGCCATCACAATTCCATCCTTCTGCACAGTGTGAAAGATCAGGGCTTGAAACCTGGTGAAATGCTGTTTCCAGTCATGGGGTGAGACCCAGGAAACAGGAATTGTTGTCATGGGAAAATGAACAACCCTAAGTATAAAATCAGAACAGTAGTGATTTATGGTGTATGGCAGCTCAGTTCGGAGGAAAAATGATCCAACTGCTGACAAAATCAGCAGAATGGAATCACAGAAGTATGGAGCAAATTAAAAAAGTGCTGAAATGCTGCCTTTGGGGCTGACTTGTTTCACTGATAAGGGAAAAAGCAATGTGTCTCTTGGGTGAATGCCATACATATTTAAAGTTTAAATACTATCCTCTACACATTCTTGAAAAAAAGCAAGTATGTTTTTTATTGTCCGCTGCTATAATCTAAGGCTTCATGGCAGGCATCTTTTATTTCACAGGCCTCGGTACTAGATCAGAAGTGAACAGGATGCTACCCTGTCCCTGGCTTCCTATCTGATCTCACTTTTAATACTTTTAAAATATTGTTTAAATGAAAAGGAATTTGAATTAGGTTCCTGATTTTGTTTGAATCAAACATGCATGTTTGAAGGATGCAATAATGAAAGATGCTATATTACATTGCTGTATAAATAGCATTTGTTCTGCCTTAGTATAAATCACAGTCCTCAGGAAGACTTTTAAGAATGAATTGGCCCCAGTTCTGTTATTCTTATCAAGTTATTTATTAAGTAAAAGAAAACCAAAATGACTCCCCAGCAATATCATTTTATATTTTTTCTTGCCTGGATAGCCATAAAACAAGGAAATTCTTTTTTACAGCGGAAGTAATTCTTAATGCAGGTGTGAATCTGTTGATTTTAATTTTTAATAATATAAATCCCTTTCAATATGTTAATTTTAAGGTCTATTTGTCCAGATAACTTTTAGTTTCCATCAGTTGGATAAGATACATCATTTTATGCTTCGCTTCAATGATATATCTCAAATGCCATGAATGCAGAATATACAGAATTAACTCTTTTAATATAACCAAAGGACAGTAACCATTTGGAGGTATAAAGAAATCCTTTTTTGTATTGTAGCACTCTTTCCTTTAAACAGTGCCTGATGTTCAAGAACAGTTGCATATGTAGCATTCTTGATGTTCTCCAGTTTCTCTCCCTGCAGATATTTCATTAGCAGGCCAATGACATAATTAGTACAGTAGGGAGTGGAGTTTGCAGCCTGTTTATAGCAGCTTGTTCTATCATTGTTGATTGGATCATTGTTTTTTTCTTTGGTTGCTTTTGGGAGAGCTGTTGACTGTTTCATTTTACTCCCTCCCTATCTCCTCGCTGTACGAGCCAAAGTGGGTGTTTCCAGCCCATCACATCCTTCAATAAACATATGCACCTAAACACAGATGCAACATGAAGAGCAGAAACACATAGACAGAACACATTTGTAATAGAATCTCTTTCAGAGTAAGGTAGGTGGTATATAAATTAAAATAAAGTAAATAAATACATTGGAATGAATTCTGGAAGCCACGGAATAGCAGCATTTCTCTTCATTCTTACTCTAGAAAATCACATAAAGGGGGCTTTACTACATGCCTATCAGCAAACAGAAATCTTAATAAAGTTGGAACAAATCAACTGTTAGAAAAAAGACTTCCCCTTTCCCTAACTGAGATAGCATAGGAAACAAAATGCTCTAATGTATTCTGGGAGAAACATTTGGGTTACAGTTCACAATGTTGCCTACATTTCCATTGTAAGCCTCCCTCCTTCTTTGCTCCTGGTTGTATGAACAAGAGCAGAAATAATGTTTAAAGGACTAAAAGAATTCTGAATTTCCCTGTTATTTAAATCAATAGTGCTCACAAGTGAACATTTAAACGGACACAGTGACTCTTGAATTTGGATGCAGGGAAGCAGAAAATATTTGAAAATGGATTACATTGTCTTGAAGAAACTAATCTAATTTCTATGTTTTTAAAGAAAGGTTTCCAGGTAGGAGATCCAGGCATGACCCCAAACTGCAATCTTTTACACGAGGGATCTTTTAAGATGGGATTGATTTCAGCATGTTTAAAATATTTGTAATGTAGCTCTGAATGTAGCTTTAAAAACATGCTGTCTAATAAACTAAGAGAAGACAGCTGATGCACACATCATTCACAACAAAAGGAATTATTCACCACCCACAAGGATTTAAGGCTTTTGAATGTATTTGTTGGAAGCTGTTAGGACAGCAGTAGGAGCACAAGAAACAAGATGGATTTCTGAAAGAAAATAAGCGACATACTTCTAATCTCTGTATGGAAAGGTTTACAATATAGCAAAATCTTCCAGGATTAAATGGTTTACAATATATCAGGCAAGTTAAACAAAGACCATATCAAATCTGTGTTTATGTTATCTTGGTATTTGGCTGAGCTGTATTTCGAAGAAAGCACTTCCTTTCCTAACACTTTTTACTTGCTTGATGTATGTACTGTGCATACAAATGGGTTTGCTGGGAGGTAGGGGTTCATAGCTAAAGCTTTTTGCGTCATAGCTTTGGTTCAGACCTCTGGGAAATTCCCTTTGAAATGTTTAAAATATCAGCTAAAGCTTCAGATTCTTGCATGGTTTGGGTCACCAGAAAAATAAATATTGTAAAATAAATAATAACAGCAATAATAATAATAAACAGTGGGCACCGTGGTTTATATTGAGCTCCTGGTTCTCTCTTCCCCCCCAAACCCCCCTCCTCCTTGGCTTTCTTAATTGTAGTAGTACTGATTTATGAAAGTTCTGAACAGAGCTGGCTCTACTGTTAAGCACAGAGTAGCTATTTCATGGCAGTCTCAAATAGTTGCCAATCAAGACAAAGAAGTCCAGGAAACAAGGGAGACAACTGGATGCTTAGAAGATGAGACAGAATAGACTATGCAACAAATAGAAAAAGGAGGAAAAAAAGATAAGGAGGGGCACCCTGCAGGTCGGGGAGAGCAGTGGCTCTTCTGCTGGACCCAGGGTTCTTACCCTCTTCACTGAAGACAAAGACAAGGTGGCCAAAATGGCTGCCGTGAAGCTGTGACAGCTGAAGAAACTAAGATTCTGCTGGAGCGGCGAGAGTGGACAGTGATCGGAGCTAGGTGAGGTGACCCTAAAAGAAAATATCTGAAAAAGAGGCTCTCTGAAATGTTTTTAAGTGGCGACTCAAGAGATTTAGAGAAAATTGACACCCAAATGGGAAGTAAATTAAAGCTGTAAAATATAGAAAGATTTGGATGTAAATTTCATTGGCATGACTTTGAATAGGCATTTTGAAATGGATATGGGTATGTGATTGTCTATGAGATATTATACTGGACACTTTGTTTGAACTAATCTGAAAATAACTGGCAGGATAGCCTTAAAGTGGATTTTTAATGTTGATTTTTGGCTGAAAGCACCATCTACTGGATGAATGGATATATAACATGTCACACTCCTAGAATAACAACCTTGAAAAATTTTATAAGAGAAAATGGCACCTGGAGACCTGCTGTATTATTCACTGTTCTATACTTATCTATCTCATGGTGTCTAAAGGATTAACCTGGAAAACCTGGAAAACATCTAATGGAATGACTTTTAAATACTGGAACTAACTAGCAATTTAAAGGGTGGATTTAAAAAGTAATTTTGGAAATCCCCTGGACTGTATAAAAGGAACCTATTGATTAATTGTGGAATATAAAGAACTATAACTATTGTATCTCCTGATAAACAATACTAAGATCAAGTAATATGTTGGCTTTGGGAAGTCAAAAAGAATAGACTCTGGAGCAGTGACAGATTACTGACAGAGTAGTGAATACTATTTGGACTTTTTAAAACAAGGCAAGATGGCACATCAGGAAGAATTGGAGGCATTTCAAAAAGAAATCATGTTGCTACTCCAAAGTCTTCACAATATAATAATAGGGAATTTCTGGTAGATAAAGGGCTTATTATACTATATAACTGGAAAGACTGAAAATATGCAACAAGGAACAATGAATCAAGATAAAGAAATCCAGGAAACAAGGGAGACAACTGGAAGCTTAGAAGATGAGACAGAACAGACTACTCAACAAACAGAAAAAGAAGGAAAAAAATAGGAGATTATAAAGTTGGGTGAAATAAAGTTGGGAGAATACACAACAGGAGAAAGAAAAATAGAACTGAATAAATTGTACAATACTTTTGGGGAAAAGATAGAAAATTTGGCAGACTCAGGGGTGGAATGGCAGCAGAAAATAGTGGAGATGGAAATA
>JANHFL010002367.1:81668-93236 GCA_032468155.1 Oxyrhabdium leporinum
GAGGACTCGGGGCGGTTCACAACTGTAGAAATCATTTAAAACCCCTTTAAAACCCCGTTTACAAAAATATTAAAAGCGAATATTAAGAACTTTAATTAAAAAACCGATTAAAAAACCCCTCAGTCAGGAAAGGTTCACTAGATTCACAGACTAGAAGTTTGGACTGGAAGATCTCCAAGGTCCCTTCCAGCCTTATGCTTCCATGTTTATGGCACTGGCTTTATCTTTGTATATTTTATATTACATTTTGATTGCATTCATTGCTTTGTTATTTCTTGGCATATTGTTGTTATTTTTGTTGCTGCTGCTGCTGTTATTTCAGTGTCAGATAAGCCAGAAGTAAAATGTTCATTCTGTTTCAGGTGACATGTTTGGTCTTTAAAAGCTTTATAACATGTAGCACGCAATTGCAACACATTTGTTCCTAGAGATGAACTGGACTGGCAAAGCAAGGTATGTTTAATTTCTGCAAATCCTGTAGTCTTTGCCATCATAGAGGTCTTGTCACTGAAAAATAAAACCGACAATCTTTAGCTAGTGATGCTGCATGCACACAACCCCCTCAGTTACAAATGTAATGTCTGCACTCATTCAACAGGCTAAATTCCATCCTTTTTTTTTTGTTTTCTTCTTTGATTTAACTTAGTATGCAAATTCAATTTTCTGGTTAACAAAAACTCTTCTTTATTTTTTTGTCTTGCCAATTGTTATTTTTGGAAGATTGATTCCAGTTTTCATTCTAAAATTAACAGCATTAATTTTAGCATTAATTAACAACATTAATTTTAGCATTTTTATACTCTATTTTTGTGGCTGTAAGCAAACTTGTGTGTTGGAATAAATAAGAAGGTCATGTTATAAATTCAATAATAAATACTCCATACCACACAAGCTACTAAAATGAACAAATTCAGTAAACCTTATAAATATATTACATAAAAAGTTACATTATTATTCAAAGAAAACTGATCTATTATTTATTTTGCAGTATTTACATTATACCACATCCAATGTAGTATGTCATAATGCACAATACCTACATGAATTATAGACAGATTTATTATTAGCTTGTCCCAAACACTGGGTAGCGCTTAGAGGTAGAGAAAGTATAAATAAAACAGGATTTTTCTTTTAAAAACAACTTTCAGATAGTTTTGTTACATAAACATGAAGAATAAATTAAATTATTCTACAATTTTTGAAGACTCAGATATTGCCTAAGTATAAAACACAAAACTGAATAATTTTCTCAAGATGTTCAAGCTGGTATTTTATGTACCTTTTTATTATTCTATTTTCTAATCAGCTCATGTTATTGCAATGCTTTTACTGGTTTAATTGTTTTTTTTAAAAAGATGCAGATGTGAAGAACCTGTTTATTTAACCTAGGATATGTAGAAAATAATAAAAGCCAAGCAAATAACTGATGTACCCTTTATGGATAATTTGATTAATTCTACATTCTTGAACTCCTGAGTTTAAGAAATAAAAAGTCAATTCAGTTGTTTTCTGAGGACTGTTGATCACAGTAACTGATTTTTTTAACTCAAAAATAAGCCCTATAGAATGAAAGAATAAATGAATGAATACATGTGTGTGATTGTGTGTGTGCAAAATTTTCTTGGCAGCAACAGAGATGTGGCTTGTCATTGTTTTCTTCTGGAATGTTTTTTTTAATTACTTCCCAATTTATCTTATAACCCTGGATTTTCCCGGTGGTCTTTCATTCCAGTGCTTAAATAAGCTTGATTCTTTTTAGCTTTTTAAGATCAACCAAGACCTGTTAAGTGCTGCCAAAATATTTATAGAGAGGCACAAAGATGACCTTGGAGAAGTAATGCAGTAGTTAGCAAACATGGATTAAGGAAGGGAAAGGAAGAAAGCATTAGAAAGAAAATTAAATTGACCACCTCTCCCCCTCTCTTTGGGTATAAGAGGAAGGGAAGAGACAATTGGCTTTCAAGATTCAAGAGTGATTATGTGCCATCAGAGTGTTTTCAACTCCTATCAACCACATAGATAGATTTTCCCCATGAGGGAAATTGGTATGCCTGATCAATAAAAGAGAATATTTGTAGCTCAGGATTGAAATGAGGGGTCCTTGGTGCTCTCTGACCTTCACTGTTTTCTTGCAGATGTTTCTTTACCCAAACTAGGTGGCATCATCAGTGCTGGTCATCTATGACTAGCACTGACGATGTTATCTAGTTTGAATAATGGAAACATCTGCAGGGAAACAACCAAGCTCAGAGAGCACCAAGAACCCCCATAATCAGGTATCTCAGGTTTTTCCACTGGTGCCCTCATAGCCACTATAACTGAATCCTTCCATCTTGCTGGCTGTCTTCTTCTTTTCCCTCCATCTTTCAAAGCATTAGAGTAGGGTGTCAAACTCAAGACCCGTGGGCCGGATTTGGCCCATGGGGTGCTTAAATCTGGCCTGCGGTGCTGGCCTGGAAATAGCAAAGGACCAGCTCGTGGTGCCTCTGGCAGCAAAAATTGGGTGTGGGGGGCCACACATGGCCCGTTTTCGGTCTGGATGGCCTCCTGCAGCACTTTGCTGGCCAAAATGGGGTGCAGGGCGACCACACACAGCCCCCACATTGCCCATTTTTGGTCTGGATGGCCTCCCACAGCACTTTGCTGGCAGAGTGCTGCAGGAAGCGTCCATCCCATCTTCCCATCCCCCCGGCCCATGGAGAACTACAATGCTGATCCAGCCCTTGAAGAAATCCAGTTTGACACCCCTGCATTAGAGCCTTTTCCACAGAGCTAGGTCTTTGCATAATGCGTCTAAAATTGGATAATTTGAGCCTGCTCATTTATGCCTCAAGTTAGAACTCTGGATTGATTGATGATCTGTTTGCTTTTCTTGGTTGTCCATGGTATTCACAGGAATCTTCTCCAAATTGAATCTATACACCTTACAGAGTTCCAGTATTACTTGTGAAGTGAGTTTGCCTTTCCAGGCCCACCATGAAGGAGTGACAGCATTGCATCCTTAATTTATTTATACTTTTATAGGTTGAACAAGTTATTACATCAGGAGTGCATTAAATCAGTGGTTAAACTATACCGTCTCTGAATTTACACTGGAAATGCTATGCATAAATATAGGTCAAAATGAAGTTTTCTGGTTGTTTAAAGTGTTGCCACAAGATGCATCATCCACAGAAAACAGAGAGGGATTAGCAAATGTGAAAGAAACTCAAGCTAAGTGGAAACGTACAAAAACATAATTAAAACTTTCTAGTAGGGAGGAAGAGTGTAATATGCTCCAAGGCTTAGTGACAAAATTAAAATGAAACAGGAGTACCCTGAGAAGGAAGTCAAAGAAGCCAAGACAGGGGCCATGACCATTCAATCAAAGTCATACACTTTTTTATGCAACACACATAAAAAGAAGCAAGGTTTTGATTGTGCGATGGGAGTCGCCATCTTGAATTTTTGACTCATTCCCCTACAGATGTTTCCTGCAGATGGATAAGAATCAAACAGGTTTGTTTGCTGTCTGGAATTCTGAATGGAAGAATTTCACTCTACAATATTTACACCACCAGATTTTTTAAAAACATTACGTTATATTCTTCCATAACCAAGTTGGGGAAAACATCAAATATTAATAACGTAAAAATTAAAATAAAATCAAGAAGATAGCCACCTTCAATGGCATGTTTTGTTGCCACTCTGCAAGATATGGCATTAATGAATTTGCTAATTTCAATTGTTTTAACCAGTTTGAAATAGTTTAGTTTTCAGTTTCTATAATTAGCTGCTAGGATTGCCAAGTCAAGTTACTTGAAGATAGGTGTGTCAACATGGGTTAACAAAATATGGCAGGACTTCTGGGGAAGAAATGGTGAATTGAAGATGACCGCGGTGGACTGAAGAGTCAACAAGTAGATTGGCTCTTTATAACTCCTCTCCAGACAAAGAGAGAACTTGAGATTGCCCACAAGTGCTCTATACAGTAGTTCCTTGTGAGGAGACCTCAAGAATGTGGTCCAGTTAATTTAGAGCCCGGGGAGATAAAGGAATAATCATCTTGCTCAAACGACAGTTGACACTTTTAAGGACACTGGATTTGCATCCTTCCTTTTCTAATCACTTTTGCTTGTTAATTACTCTTTAGCCATTGGGAGCCTTTGGAATCACACGTTTTACAGCACTGGATGAGGTTCCTTCTTAGCAAATAAGTTATAATACAAAGCTTTTTTTTTCTGGAATAAACAGCAAAGAGTTGAATAAAAACTTTGATTTTAGAAAGTTATAAATGGATTAGAGGTCCAGATATATTTAAAATAAGATTTTGGAATTCATTATAAGAAACCTTCCCATGCAAAGATTTTAATAAAGTTTCTATTTTTGTAAATAAAACAAAAACAGTCAAAATGGCAACCACAACCGTGTGATTAAAACTTAATCTTTTTTATGTGATTTAACGAGGTTGTAAGAAATTTTCTGAACTAACAGTTTGGGAATGTAGTATCTTGAATAACCATCTTTCCTTTAAAAAAATGGAAGCAGTAATAAAGCCCTCCCTTCCCTGTCAAATCTCTGCAGGTTTTGCCAATTTACTCCAAGTCGCATCAATATTTATTTAAAAATGTTTTCTATTTCCAATTCCAGCAATCCTGTGGGAGATCACACTAGTTCTCACATTGCTTTGACCAGAGACCAGCTGACAAACTGCTTTGCCAGTAAATTAAACTTTGCTCACTGGAGTCTCCTGTCTTTTAAAATGCCAGATAAAAACTGAGCAAATAAATGGAAGTTGCTATCATGTTATAACATTTAGAATCATAGAATAAAAGTGTTGGAAGAGACTTTGGAGATCAGTTAGCTGTACTATCTGCCAAGTCCAGGAACCCATTTTGTACTCATCCAATCTCCATTTAAAATCCTGAGCAAATAAAAGTTTGCCACAGCTCTTACCTTTAGAACATTTTAACTGAAATCTGCTTCCTTGTAATGAAAAAATTTCTGCTATCATCTGCTTTTCTTTCATGAGAGGATGGTATGATAAAATGTATAGTTACCACCTCACCACTGTTTTTATCTTTACTAAATTTCATCAAAAGTTTCTGCTTTCAGTTAAAATGCAACTGTGCAGTGTTGGAAGAAACATCCATCTGGGTTCAGTTCCAAGTGGGGAGCAAGACATTGGAAACATGGAGGCTGATTGGAAAGACGCTTTATTGATGAACAGGACCACATAGGTTTTTGGTCCTGGGCAACTGAGCACATGGAGTGAAGAGTGAGAGATATTTATAACCTCTCTGGGCTTTGAACTTGAGCTTCCTGTTCCTGTGGCAAGGGCATGTATTCTATTGGTTGCTGTCAGATTCCCATGGGGCTATGCAGGGGTCATGTTTGTCTTGAAGTCAAGTTTGGTTGAAACTTGGAAGGGTGATGATGTAATGAAGAGGCTTGTATTCTATGGGCAATTCCTATTGTGTCTTAATGGCTTTGTCCTGGTTGGGATCTTGACTGAGGGCTAATCCTACCTTTGTTCAAAATATCCTGTCTTGAATGGGTTACCAAATCTGCATTTCTAAAAGCTGGCAGCTTAATATCTGCTTAGGGGCATGGAACTGTGGCTCTGAGTTTCTGTTTCCTTTAAGATTTCTTTTTTTTAGGGGAAATATAATATTCTGCCTTTTTAAATATTTCTCAAAGTATTTCATTCTTCTAGGAGAGGGGTGGGTGCTAACTTTCCACAGTAGTTATAATCCTCCTAAAATTCTTCAGTCCCATGAAGAAATGTTTAAAGCCTAGCATGGTTTATTTCCTCTTTCATCTGACAAACGAAGATTCAAAGGTGAAAGCAATTATTTACTGTGTATTTTAAAAATTCAGGTTTTCCTTCCTTAAGGCTACAAATAGTTGTACAGGGGAACATCCTTCCAAAAGCCCAGCATGAGAATAAGAGCCAAGAAACCTCTGTTTTCCTAGACCAGTTGGTTAAAATAGATCCAATATTAAACTTTGTAAAGGCCTGTTTTACTCTGCAGTCAAAATCAATCAAAGCTGTCATCATCTATCAGATAGGCCCTGGAGAAGCAGGTCTCTTAATTAAGATATCATCAAGAAATGTTTTCAATCCTACAGGAAAATAACGTGGGAAGACTTGAGTGAAAGATATTCAGATATTGTTTGGGTGAAGTAACTCATCCCATAAGCTGTGTGTAATAAATTCTGAATACCATTATCCATGGTGAAAAATAATACCTTTTACTGTTTAATTTGGAATGATATCTGGTGTCGTTCAGCACTTTTAATCTTTGGGGGTTTCCTTTTGGCAATCTTTCGCAAGCAATGAATCACAATCTGAGCACATTCTTTATGTTACAGAACTACAGTAACTGATAGAGAGATGAGGGGCTTCCCCTATCTATCCCAATCCTCTCAATTTTCCAGCCCCCTCCCAAAATCTAGCTTAACCAGTAGAGCTTGTAAAATGAAGTTTAGGGTTGGCACATTTCTAGAGTCTCCAATTCTAACTGCCAAATTATTTGCATTTTTAAAAATACTGATGAGTTATGGATATATAAACTGTTTGGTTCTCCTCCTCCCATTTTGAAAAATAGTAATGAACCCATTGTTGTTGTCCAGTTGCTAAATCATGTCCAACATTTTGTGACCTTCAAGACCCCCGCCCTCCAGTGTCTCCCAGCGTTTGCCCAAATTCATGTTCATTGTGTCGATGACACTATATAACCGTCTCATCCTCTGCTGTCCCTTCTACTTTTGCCTTCATTTTTTCCCCAACATCAGGGCCTTTTCCAATGAGTCCTCTCTTCTCATTTGGTGGCCAAAGTATTTGAGTTTCAGCTTCAGTATCCATCCTTCCAAAGAAGAATCAGGGCTGATTTCCTTAAGGATAGACTGATTGGATCTGCTTACAGTCCAAGAGTCTCTCAGCAGTCTTCTTCAACACCAGAATTCGAAAGCAAATGAATCAGTTAGCTTTGATAAAATAACACCTAGTCCTTGTAAAGCTTGTGTGCATTGCTCGCATCTTGTGGTAACTCAGTCCTTGAAACTACATTCTTCTCCTACTTCTTATATTCAGAAGACTGAGTATGGTTTATTTAAAAGGCCTTCCACCCACAAGATAGAATTGGTTTGAGTAGTACTGGAACGTTTGCTATACCTGGACTCTCCTTTTTCTGCTAGAGATAAAGATACTATCATTTTGCTATGAATCTCTCTAGCTTTAGAGATATACTTCAATAATTCAGTTTCAATAACTCCTTAAGGCACATCTTTTCACTTCAGCTTTTAGATGCTTTGAGGGTGGCTGTTTTATATGGAAGATACGTATAATATTATTCTAACATATGTGACTTGTTTCATTTTTATTTACACTCTAGCCTGCTTTTTTAAAAAAAGCAACAGCATATTGTAAACAAAGAAATTACAATTGCCCAATTTTGTTTTCTATGGGGAAAAAATCTGTGTAAGGAATGGAACATTCTTTAATCCTCTGGCTGGGGCAATGCTGGCTGGGGAATTCTGGGAGTTGAAGTCTATGCATCTTAAAGTTGCCAAGTTTGAAAAACACTGGCTTAAAAAAAAGGGAGCTAATCTGCCCTGGAGGGTTATCTAAGGAGAAAATAGTTGCTTCTCCTTATTTTACTTCTAGACGGAAAACACCAAATTAGATAGGCCTCTCATTTCAGATAGACTGAAAGAGACACTTCAGTGACAAGTTCTAGCAATGGGAACAAAGTAGTTACAACTACAAAGGTTGGCTGGACAATCAAGAGCACAACTTGGAGAGTGCAGGATTTTAATAGTTGAATTCTGGAGGTTATCACATGACTTTTTGAACCCTCCCTATAGGTTTCCTGGATCAACTACTGGGAGAGAAAGTTGTGGTTGTGTTATTAATTTGTTCCTCTCAGGAGTTTTAAAATGGCAGGAAACTATTATTAAATAACACTCAAAATCAGCTCTGCAGAGAGAAGAGAATCACCTTAGTATAAGGTTTATTCTTTGTAAATCCCATTGAATTATTCTCTGAGAAATGGTTCTGCGATTGATTCCTTCTCCTCTTGCATGTAAACCTTATTTCTTGCCATGATTACTTGACAGCCTTTTTTTTTTTAAAAAGTCAGGCAGATGTAAGTGATACAGAGCCTGAGGGTGAATGTCAAGTACTCTCAAATTGAAGCTTGAGAATTGTGTTTTTTGAGAAAGGATCTTGCGGTCCTTACACCGTACCTGCCCAAGTCAGTCTGCTTCCAGTTAAAGCAATTAAAAAGAACCCTTTTTGTAAACCAAGACATTCCTAGAAATGCCAACTGGTGTCACGACTTTGGGCAGCCTTCACAGCTGGAGAAGAAGAGGGAAACAAAAGGGGAGAAAAATAGAGACCCAGACTTTAAAAAAACATAATAACGGTCAGCTTTGTCCAAGAGTCCATGGAAAAGAATGCACATTTAATTATTGGATAACACTTCGATTTGGAGCAGCCAATATGTTACAAAAGTGTCCAGCATTTCTTCCTTAGTTTTCCAGAAGCCTTCATTAAATGTGGAGTTACAAAAAAACAGGGGAAACCAATTAAATGCTCCCTCAGATTATGCTGGATTCTTGGAAACTGGATGGATAACGCTCTGCAATTTTTTTGGGGGGACAATAATTTGACATTGGCTTGCCATCATCTTCTCCAGGTTCAGGAAGAAGCACAGAAGAAAGTGGATCTTCTAGGATATAATTGTTCATGTTATATGCAAGTTCATTTAAAAAAAAATCAAGATTATGAAAAGAAACAAAGAAACAAACCTCCACTCGCATTAGAAAGTTTTAAAGAAATTTAACAGAATAACAATAACAGAATTGGAAGGGACCTTGTAGGTCATCTAGTCCAACCCCCGGTCCAAGCAGGAGACCCTATACCATTTCTGACAGATGGCAGTCCAGTCTCTTCTTGAAACCTTCCAGTGATGATGCTCCCACAACTTCTGGAGGCAAGCTGTTCCTTGATTGCTTGATTATTCTCACTGTCAGAAAATTTCTTCTTATTTCTAGGTTGAATCTTTCCTTGTTCAGTTTCCATCCATTATTCCTTGCCTGGCCTTCAGGTGCCTTGGAAAATAGTTTGACCCCCTCCTCTCTGTGGCAGCCCCTCAGATATTGGAACACTGCTATCATGTCTCTCCTGATCCTTCTCTTCACTAGACTAGCCATGCCCAGTTCCTGTAACTGTTTTTCATACATTTTAGTCACTTGTCCCCTAATCATCTTTTTAAAGACCCTCTGAAACTTTTTAAAACTTTTAAAAAAACCCTCTGAATTAGGAGTTGAAAATTTTATTAATAGGACATTATCACAGGGAATATGTTACCTATAGTTTGAAAATCTAAAAATTGAATCAACCTTATCAGTTCTGAAGGCAGAAATATCAATATTTCCCAGAATGCAATGGAAATGCAACTATTGTACTTCTAAAACTTATGCTGGATTAATTCAAGGCCAATTCTATGTTGGGTTTTCACAATGGCCATCCAGACAGTCATGCAGGCCAATCTGGGATAATCTCACAAACTAGGGATTGAACTGATTCGTCTCCCAACATGTTTCCTTTACAACAGTATTTGGAGGTCTACTGCCCCCAATCTGAAGGCAACACTGAATCTCAGAACTAGCGTAGGAAGAAATATCCATCTGATTCAGTTCCAAGCTGGGAGAAAGGCACTGGAGACATGGAGGCTGATTGAAAAGAAGGCTTAATGATGAATAGAACCACCAAGCACATGGTTCTGGTGCAGCTGACAAAATGGAGTTGAGAGTGGGTGGCTTTTATACCTTCTCTTGGACTTTGCACTTGAGCTTCCTGTTCCTGTGCAAGAACATGTATTCTATTGGTTGTAGGGGTTATGTACGGGTCATAACTGGTTTTATAGCTTGTCTGAGCTCCCAAGTTTAGTTGAAGTTTGCTGGGGGTGGTGCAACTGAAAGGGTGTTGGACAATTCCTACTGTGGCTGCAGGCTTTGTTCAGACCTTGCTGCAGGGAATTTCAAAATATCCTGCTGTGAATGGATTTCTGCTTGCAGTATTTGCTTTAGCTATGAATAGAGCTACCTAGATACTTGGCTTCTTTCAATAAGCTCTTTATCTCTTAAGTGCTGACATCTGCTGAGTGCTATTAAGAAAGGTGGTGGCTGCTTTCTGTCTCCAAGAGCATGTTTCTCCATTCCTCCTTTAGGGAAATATAATATTCTGCCTTTTTAATATTTCCTAAAATATTTCATTCTTTTAGGAGGGTGGGTGCTGACTTTCTACACTAATAACCATCTATAAGGTCTATCTCCAGACAAACATGCAATCTCCATAAGCTATAGGAGTTAGTGGCCTTCATCATGACTTGTGGCAATGAATTTCACAACTTAATAATGCACTGTGTAATGACTACTCCTTTTTCTTTGTTTTAAAGCTCCTTCCAATCATCATAATGAGATTATTCAAATGTTAATGTTTTAAGACAGAGAGAAAAATTCTGTTTGCCATGCATAATTTTGCATATCTGAATCATGTCTCTCTTTGTAAAGTGTCTGGGAGAAATCCCAATGCACTAGAACATCTTGATATTATCATACAAATGATGTGAATGAAATAATTTTCCACAGTCACATCATGACTAAATGATACATAAAAAAAGTTTGGCTAAAGCCTCAAAGAAACCTTTGCAATGGGGGGGGGGGAGGATTAAAGCAAGACCAAATTGCACAACAACATTTGAACGAATTAAAGATAAAAATTTTGAGAAGTACAAGGAAGGAATATAGAGCTGGTTTGTTTAATCCAGGTTTAAAAACAAGGCACATTTTTATAAAGCTCTGGTTACCATTTAGGCATATTCTGCTGATACCAGAACTGAAAAGTTGATGATTTATGGATCTGCAACTAGATACAAAATGGGTTATGGATAGAAAATATATTTATTTATAACTCCATAGGGACAAATAGCTATCAGATTTGTTTTTTACATGTTGAGATCAAGGTTGGAAGTCACATTTTTACATATTTTCTTCATCATCTTTCTTCTTTCCTTCTTTTTTCTTTTTCTTTTTTGCACTTTTTATTCCTTCTATTTCTTTTTCTAAGGATAGTTTGAATTAGCTTTTGTTACTGTAATTAAAATCTTTAATAAAATATTATGAAAAAGTAGTTTGCATGATGGTGTCATGATGTAAATACCATAATCCTATACCTTCTCAATTTCCTTATTTCCAAGCAAAAGATTTCTAAACACTTCCACTTTTTCTTGTAGAATAGGCATTCAAGCCCCCTTCTGTGTTTTGCCAGCTCTCCTATATTCATTTTCAGTTATAGTGACCCAAAGTATCCATAATATTTCATAGGCAGACGTAGAATAGATTTGTATGAGAACATTGCAATGTTGGCTGTTTTTTTTTCAATTGCTACCTGAATGATCTGTAGCACTAGCACCAGTGGTGAAATCTAAAATTTTCCACTACCGGTTCTGTGGGCATGGCTTGGTGGGCGTGGCTTGGTGGGCATGGCTTGATCATGTGACTGGGTGGAAATTGTGTTTA